>JARHVA010008404.1:185000-495881 GCA_037957365.1 Torreya grandis
GTTAATTTATTCCTAGGGAAGAGAAGGAAATTAAAAAAACATGTCGATTTATCTATACCAATTATTGGTGTTCATCATATACAACCCACCTTAAGAAGTGAATCAGAGGATGATAATGTTATGGAAGATGGATATAGTGTGAAAATGAAGGCACCAAAATTATTCAACCTAAAGATAGGGTTTAATTTATTACAATGTTTGTATGTTTGTGGCTCTTAAATAAAAATGTTTTACCAATGTTAGTGAAATAGCTGAAGGGTTTATAACTATTGTAAAACAACACAATGTGATGTTTGGATTTAATTTTAGACCTATTAAGTTTGTTTTAATTATGGAAAAGGTAAAAAAAACTATAATGATTTTTCAAATGTACTACAACCTAACACACAAATGGCTTGGCCAATAAAAAATTTGGTGGCTCTAAAATAAGGTGTGTAGTACAAGTTAGAGGGATTAATCAATTAGAAGGTTTTCCTTCATAATAGGGTGGTGAACACAATTTGAATTTTAGAGGATTTGGAGCCAAGTTAATGCATTATTATTCATATAAGATAAATTTAATTATATAAGCAATAATAAAAAATGTGCTTTAAGGAGACATGGTCTAATTCAAAGAATTAGATATAAATAATTTTGGCACATATATTGATATATTATTCCATAATCCTTGGAAACTTTGGCCCCTATATGAAGTATCTCTCATATAATGGCATACTATAAAATTGACCCAAGTTTGAAATTCTCCTATGGATGTGAGAATAAAATAAGTTCGATAAGATATGTGGAATTCATAAGTATAAAAGCAACCCAAATGGTCTTTCCAATTTCTTATAATTCCTTTATTTACAATCAAGATAAAAATGTGATAAGAAAACCTTACATTCTTGAAAACATCAAAATATGAATACAAATTTAGAAAGTTCCTCCAAGTTAAGACTGAGTGAGGCTCATATAAAATATATTTCTTAGGAAGAAAAATTTGTGTATTTGTAAACATATTTTTTTGGAAAAAATATATTTACTTTAGTTAGTAAGGGGTGTCACTATGCTAGATACATGAATGAAAAGGGTAGAAAGAATATTATGATTAACACATAAAGGGACTAATCTATGGATAAAATGATATTTCCTTAACCTATAATGTGTCTACGGATATGTGTGGTTGACTTGTGGCATACATATATTTCATATTATCTCATTTCATACCTATATGTTCTTAGTATGGTCAACCTATGGAATAACCATGACTAAGTAGAGTATATATAGGAGGTAGTTGTTAGTATGTTATCATGATATTGTGAATTCTAATCTTACTACATTGTTGTGGAGGTTTCCCTCTCAAAGTAATTCAATCAATATTATCAAGTATTCTTATATTTCATGAATTATTTTTAAGGATTTGATTATTCTTATCTTAATCATATTTTGATATATTATTTCATTATTATAAAAATCTAAGTAATGTCATTACAAGTGGTATTAGAGCATCAATTTTGGCTAGTTGTTACACTATTGTTTTTTTAGAAATGGCATTACATCCATCTAATGGGATGAAGGATTAAAAAACATAAATTATAATATGAGAAAATTTTAATTTTTATACCATTAAAATATTTTTCAAATTCTAATTTTAATTCTATATTTTTTTCATACCCTTATGCAAATTATTATTCACTGGATTCATCTCAATGATATGATCATAATGGTATAATTTTTCTTGGGCATAAAACTCCCCATCCTAGGATTTTTGCATGTTTTTTCTTATTATGACATTAATATACACCCTTGGAGAGAGTTATTTATGCTCCCTCTAACTAAGCCATAATATTGGGACAGCCCCATGCTATCGATAACGTATGATGGGGATGAACCTCTAGAGAAGGCCATCTTCCTTCTGATGGATCACCTAAACTAATGCTAATATAGGGAAAAGGGCTAGAAAGGGGGAAAGATCTCTTAAGAAAGATAAAATATGATTCACCAAATAAAATGGGAGACTCCCATAGGATCAAACCCACACTAGATCTACATAAGACAATGCTAGCTCACACAACCTCATAATCTAGCTCAGTGCATAAGTATTTCATGGACTAGGTTCAGGTAGAACACTAATTGAGACCTAAAATAGCTTGAAAACACCCTAATGAGGTAAAAAATGAAGACAATGGATGAGGAATATTATACTTCATTATTCCATCATGCATAACTCACCAAACACTGATCAAAGGCAAGAGATAGGTAAATAAATTTTATTATTAACTCAAGAGGTAGTCCTTACAAATGCTTGAAAACATTTTATCCTAATCAAGATGAGCATATTTTGAAATATATTAGAGAGTCCCATGCTCTTCAAGCTCAAATATTCCTTATGAGAGTCTAAGATCAGAGAGAGAGAGAGAGAGAGAGAGAGAGAGAGAGAGAGAGAGAGAGAGAGCTACAATGTGGAATAATGGGTAATATAAGAGAAAGGGAGAGAAAAGAGGGAGCACATCACCTTAGATCATTAAATGAGATACCACCATTTTTTTAGTATCTCCACCATATTTTCATCCAATTCATATTAGACCTTATCAACAATTTAACCTGTATTTGGCTCCAAAAACCTTCAATATTTTTGCATTAGTTAAGAGATCCACTAGAATACAAGGTTCTATTTTGAATGATGAGTCATGGCTTACTATTGGATAAAATATTTAAAGGATATAAAATAGAAATGAATGCTCCAACTAATTTTTCCAATCCCAAAATCTCTTTGATATGATCTTCCATGCCACCTTACACTTGATTTCAATGTAAGGATAAATTATTCATATAAATTAGACAGAGCCACCACCATGTCTAATTTTAGCAGCATTAGGTACCTATTTATCAAATATATAACTTTCTCTAAAGATGAGACACTTCAAACCTGCCCCTACTCCAGTATGAACATAGGTCTTTACTATAGATTGAAAACTAATCCAAATTATTGGTTTTTGTATAGTCATTATATCGATGAAGATCCACATATTATAAGTCTTTGTTTAAAAATTGATAATTCATATTTGATCTCTGTATTAGGCCCTTAAAATACATATTATACCTATTTTAAGTTTTAATGGTGATGTTTGATCCTGAAATATCCACTCTAGTTCAACTTAGATCATATTTAGACCTCTATTCAAAGTCTCATAACTTAGACCTTTAATTTTGACCATTGACTTGATCTAGGTCTTCAATATTATGACACCTTTAACCTTCATCATTGGTCATTGATCTATGATTTGTCTTTGATAGCATGACACTTAATATCCCCAAATTGGTCCTTAGGATATGTTTACTCTTTGACCTTACGTGTACCATCAATCTTCCCTTACATGGTTTGAATGTGTACCATTAATTTACATGACAATTACTATAGTTATGACACTTAGCAATTGTGCATTTATCTTCAAGATTCATTGACTTATTAACCTCTTATTTTCTATCAATCTACTTTTGTATGCTTGATCACACATTTTTAGATCCTTGGTCTACCAGATCAAACATGGACCATTATATCTATATTCAGGTACCTGATATCTTGACACTTGTCATCCCTACACTTAATCTTAGGTCCACTAACTTTTTGACTTGATACTCATTATCAATCTTTGATTGCACAATTAAACACACACCATAGATATTTATGGGCCCATTGACTTTGTTAGTCACTCCATGTTATTATATATTAACTCCAACTTCTATGATATTGACATCTATTTTTTTCACATTCATATTTAGAGTATTTGAACTTAAATGGTTATTTTCCATAGCTTTAACTTGACATCCCTATGCACATCTTGGACTATTGTTTTAACTTTGAAGATTTATATCTTGAGATAGAAAAGACATCAAGATATGAAACTTTTAGAGGATGATCTAGGCATGAAATACATCATGTATATTCAATATGGTATCCCTAATAGGCTAAGCATAATTATAAAATGCATAATTGAGTTAACCAGTCCATTTCTTCATGATGTGTGATAATGGTCTAGCTCTCTCTTCTTCACTTGATCATCATTCAATCAAGAACTCTGCATAACTAGTTTATCTAGGCAAAATCCTTGTATGTGGGCCAAATTATGACAACATATTTGGTGACTCAACTGGTAAGCATGCTTACTATGCTTGAGAACCTAGACCATTTGCCTTGGCTAGTCCATTAGGCATGGAGTCTCCTCTCTGGTTTAAAAATTTGATCTGAATCTAAAAAAAACTACCCCTCTGTATAAATCCTCTTGAATTGAAAAGGAAAACAAGAAAAAAAAACAAGCAAAATCAAGTGCATGTAGACAATTAGAGAAAAGAAAAAATAGCTAGCCTACTAAAAAAAATTTCACATAGGAACTTAAGAAAAGTATGAAATATATTCTAATATATACAATATTATACAATAATTTACAATCACCTCCCTCTTGGTTTAAATGGGAAAATTTTAGTATCATTTACTTGTAACAAACCAAGATGAAACATACATTCTTTGGAGGTACCAGAATTGGTGAACTAAGTATCTTGATGGCCAGTCCTTTTAATGTGCTCTCTAATGGATGAAAAGGAATAAACATGTCTCTAATGTAGACATACTAGTCTAAGTCTTCCAAGCTTGGTTCATGTTGGACTATAAGATCACTTGCTTGATGTTGCTCATCACCCTTGAGAAAGCCTTGCATAAAGACTTAATTTAGGCTCTTAGGAGCAACTGTACTTGGTTCAATTGGTGGTTCAAAAAGACCATATCCTTCCCCATTTTCTTTGTGTAAATTAAGATTGATCATGCTTAGATAAGCATGCTCATAGGTTCCTATAAGGACATGTCCCTTAATCTCTTCTAAATCTTTGTTTGTGGCATTGAACCACTTACACAACCCTTCAATTTTTTTACTGGTATGTTCATCAAACTAGATCACTTGAGCATTTGAGATGTCTCTTTCATCTACCTCATTAGAAAATTTCATCTTGATCTTCAACTATAAATGAGGGTTAACTTAACCATCTAAGGTCTAAAATATAAAACCTATCTTTCTCAATCTTTGATCTACTTTCCTCTTGATCTAACATATTAGGGTTATCCTCAACTGAAACCTCATCTTGATGTGGACCAACATCAGGCACCTAGTTCTGATATTATTCTTCATCTATGTAGAATGGAACTTTAGTAGTCCACTCAAGGTCTATCCCATGTTCAAATTGAGGATTATCTTCTTTAGGAAATTTTTAAACACTAAGTTTCTCTATTTCACTCAAGAAATCCAAGTACAAATGTTTCCATTGATCTTATAAATCACTTGATCTTCCCTTGACCTCTATAATAAGTTCATGAAGGTTGTCCTCTTGCTTCTCATGAAGCTACTATAACTTGAAAGATGAAACATGCTCTTCCCTATGAAGTGGGGTGCCAATCATGATTTCCTCATTATAGACACTTTAATTATCCTCCTATGGCTCACCTATGACTGCTAGCACCTCCTCTATCCTTTGTAAAATAGACTCTTTATCCAAGAGGGAGATGGTGGGAAGGTGAATAAGATCACCTTGAAATCTTAGGAGAGTGTCCTTCTAGATAGGGACTTTGAATGGCTTTTTTGGGGGATCTTGAATTTGTGTTTGGACCTCCACAACCAACACCTTATTCTTCTTTATGCCCTTTTAAACTGATTTCCATGATGGAAATGAGTGAGAAACATACACTTTGTCTTCCTTTTGAATGGTTATAGGAGAGGGTGGTCTCACAAGTAAAGGCATAACATAGCCAAGGTCAAATATGTTAGAGAAGATCCATGATGGGATGGATTTATGCTCTTGAATGGGAATGGGAATCTAAGCTTGAGGCTCTTAGAAAGGAAAGGCTACATAATACTGATCCAAAAGAGTCTAATGATCTTCATAAGCTATCAACACACTATCTACATTCTGGATCATGCTTCTCATCATTACTATGTCCTCATTCTCACAAGATGACCATTGTTCACCCTCAAAAACTAAAAATGTATTCTTTACCAATTGAATAACACTCCTTGCCTCTTTTATAATATAGATAGGGATGATAGAAGAAACTTCTAAACCCTTACCAATCTCCCTTATCAACTTAATATAAATTGATAATGCTTGTTTGACTCTTGATAAGGATGTAACAAGTTAAGCTTGGTCTTGATAAGGGGAATTATAAGACTGATTTAAATGAAAAGGAGGCTAACCTTGGTCATATGCAGGGGTGGGAGGAGGATAAAGGCCATGATAGGGATGATAGGATATCTAAGGGCCACTTGAGGGAAACACATAAACATTAATTTCTTGATAAGTGTGATGTTGAGGTATAAAATAAGCATAATAATGAAAATATGGTTGATTGTACATACCAAATTATGATGATTAGGCACTTAGTTAGGCTGCTTAAACTAGATGATAGATGCTTGAAGTTTCCATTTATGTTTTAACACTTCTTCTAAAGGTTGATTGGATAAAGAGGACATCAAAACTCTTCACCAATGAACAATTTAATAAGTCCCACCAGGCATGCTAGAAATTTTTATGACATTAATTTGCACCCTTGGAGAGATTTCTTTAGGTTCCCTCTAACTAAACCATAATATTTAGATAACCCTAGGCTATGGGTACCCTATGATGGGGTTGAACCTCTATAGAAAGCCAAATTCCTTCTAATGGACACCTAATCTAATGATACTATAGGGAAAATGGTTAGAAGGAAAGGGATCCTAGAAAATCTAAAAGGTGATGCACCAAATAAAATGAGAGACTCTAATAAGCTTTAACCCACACTAGATATGTACAAGATAATGCTAGCTCACACAACCTCACAATATAGCTCAGAGCATAAGTATTATATTGACTTGGTTCAAGCAAAACACTAATATAGACTTGAAATATATTGAAAACACCCTAAAGGAGGTTAGAAAGGAGGATAGTGGATGAGGAAGATTCTCCTTCACTATGCCATCATGCACAACTCACCAAACACTGATCCAAGGTAAGAGATAGGTAAAGAAAGTATTTTATTGCATCAATATGTAGTTCTTATAAATGTTTGATAAGGTTTTAGCCTAATCAAGATGAGCATATTTTATAATATCTTGGAGAGATCCCTTCCACTCAAGCTCAAAGAGTACTTGTGAGAGTCTAGGATCTAAAAGAGAAAAAGAGAGAACTACAATATACAGGAATGGGTAATATAGGAGAAAGGGAGAGAAAAGAGGGAGCACATCAACCCTTATCAATAAATGAGCTACCATCAAATTTTTGAGATCTCCACCATATTTTCATCCAATATAGACTAACCCTCATCAATAAGTAAACCTACATTTGGCTCTAAAATCCTTTAATCTTTTCTCATTAGCTAAGAGATCCACTAGAAGACAAGGGTCTATTTTGAATGATAATTCATGGTTTACTGTTAGAGAAAATATTTAAAGGCTATAAAATAAAAATGAATACCCCAATTGATTTTTTCAATCCCTTAATCTCTTTTCTCTAATCTTCCATGCCATCTTTGACTTGCTTTCAATGTAAGGATAGAGTCTTCATACTTTGAATCCAAACAAAACCATCACCACGTCTACTTTTAGCAGTTGTAGGTACCTATTTTTTGAAACTATATATTTATCTAAATATGAGACACTTCAAACCTGACCCTACTCCAACCTAAAAATAGATCTTTACTATAGATTGAAAACCAATCCAAATTATTAGTTTTTGTATAGTCATTATATCAATGAAGATTCATAGATTATATGGCTTTGTTCAATAATTTCTAGTCCATCTTTGATATTTATATTAGGCCCTTAAAATACCCATTCTACTTCTACTAATATTTAATGGTGATGTTTGATCCTAAAATATATAATTTGGTTCAACTTGGATTATATTTCAATCTCTAGTCAAAGTCTCATAACTTTGACCTTTAATTTTGACTGTTAATCTTAATCTAGGTCTTCAAGATTATGACACCTTCAACCTTCATCATTTTTCATTGATATATGATCTACATTCAATATTATGTCACTTGGTAGCCCCACATTAGTCCTCAATATATACTAACTCTTTGACCTTACGTGCATCATTGATCTTCCCTTACATAGCTCAAACATATAATGTTGATTTACCTAATAGTTATCATAGTTATCACACTTAGAAACTATGAATTTGTCTTTAAGATTAATTGAATTGTTGACCTCTTACTCTCCATTGATTTTATTTTATATGCTTGATCATGCACCATTAAATCCTTGGTCTATCAGATCAAACATAGACCATTAGATATCCATTCAAGTACCTAAGACCTTGACACTTATTAGCCCCATGCTTAATCTTGGGTCCGTTGACCTTTTGACTTGATACTCACCATCAATCTTTGACTGCATGATTAAATGGACATAGTAGATTTGTTTGGTCCTATTAAATTTGTTAGTCATTGCATGCCATTAGATCTTGACTCGAGCTTCCATGATATTGACATATTTTAGCTACGCATTCATCCTTGGAATATTTGAATTTAAATGGCTATTTGTTATAGCTTTAAGTTGATATCCCTATGCATGTCTCAGACTGTTGGTTTAACTTTGAAGCCTTATATCTTGAGATAGAAAATACATCAAGATATGAAAATTATAGAGGATGATCTAGGCATGAAATTCATCATGTATGTTTAATCCTTTGTCCCTAAGAGGATTTATAAGAATACTTATAAAATTCACAATCAAATTGACTAATATATTTACACATGACATGTGATGATGGTCTAGCTCTCTCTTCTTCACTTTCTCAAGTCATTTGATCATCATTTAATTAGGAAATCTGGTAAAATAATTTATCCAGGCAAAATCCTTATGTGTGGGCCAAATTTGGTAAATATTTCTAAACACTCATAAATGCAATAAATGTCAAGACACCCCAAAAAATATTCACAAAGATGATATGGAGTCTAAAATTTTAGATCCATCAGTTTAATAAGTAGTTTGATAAATCCAATCAATGATACAAAACATGTTGAGGAAGGATGGTCTTGATGTAGTAAAATGGGAAATGGATTCTCTAAAGGATAAATTATCAATTATGAGTGCTTAATTGAACTTTATTGTAGTTCAGATTCTATAAAATAATCCTCCACCACTCCAATAAATGTTTCCCACTCAAAACAATCACAACTTCAATATTGATTTGAATAACATGCTACTAAAATTATAAGTGTGAAATCTTGATGATAAGGATCCACTCACTAGGATCAATCAAATATAAAATTTATTTTATCTACATGAGACCCCATGTGTGAAAAAGGTTATCATGTCATGTCATGTCTCTATCTATAACCATAGTAGTTCATTTAATATAGGTGTTTGTGTGCTCAAAATAAAAATAAGGTCACTTTTGTTACCTGTTCGATGTTTACTAAGGAGATAAAAATATACTATCACAATAATGTATCCAAAAACTACTTTAGTTAGTAAAGTTATGAAAAACAAGTATTATTAAGGATTATATTCAACAATTATATCATCTATCCTTACATGTGGATGACATCACTAAGAAAAACTATATTAACATGTTCTTTGGGGGGGCTTAAGGATAAAATACACTATGAGGTTCTTATGTTTAATCCATTGACTATTTATGAAGCCATACCATTCACATTATAGGTAAGTGAAGATTAATTGATCAAAATAAAGTATTTCACTCATGTTTGTGAACATAATTTCACATCATAATCACTTCCACAGCCTACAAGATTGACCTCACATAAAATTAAAGAGAAGTGTTCCAAAGGATTATGTTTTGGTTGTGATAGATAGTCAAGAAAAGGACATAAATGTGTAGAAAATAAGTTATTCTACATTGAAATTGATAATGAAGATGAATATTATGATTAAGTTACATGTGAGGGTATAGAAGAACCAAAGGAAGAATCTGAAGATTATCACCCTACTATCTCTTGTCATGTCCTTTCTAGTATAATTACTCCTCAAAATATTAAGATGGTGGTATTCCTAAAGAAATAGAAGATGAGAGTGTTTATTGACTCAATAGTTACACATAACTTCATCAATAGCAATTTGGCTACTCATTTAAACTATTTTATTTATCCAACTCTATGATTTTTAGTCATGATTGTAGATGGTGGCACAATCAATTATTATATAAAATGCCATAGTATTAATATTTCCATGGGGAGGTACCTACTTAATTATCCTATTTTTTATATTCCCATGGGTGGGTCTAACATTATTTTAGGAGTAAAATGGCTCATGACTTTTGGCACAATAGAGATGAATTTATAGGAACTATTCATGTGATTTCATTCTAAATGTAGTAAATTTGAATTATGAGGATTACATTAAAAGTTTTCTTAATTTGTTAGTTCACATAAAATGATGAAGATTATTAAAAAATGGATGGAGTGATTTGTATCATGGTTATTTTACTTATAATTCCAACCAACACATGTCTAAACATCCCAATTTACAAATGATTCTTAATTACCATCCAATAGTTTTTAGTGAAATCCCAAAAGACCTACCTCCTAGTAGAGAACATGATCATGCCATAAGACTAATTTGAAATAGCACACCACTAAACATCATGATGATGCAATAAGAATAATTTGAAATAGCACACCACTAAACATCAAACCATAAATGTATCCATATGCTCAAAAAAGTTAAATTTAAAAAATGGTACATGAGCTGTTAGAGGCAGGTATTATCTGACATAACCAAAGTGAATATTATTCCTTAGTGGTCATGGTGTGCAATAAGGATGAAACTTGGAGGATGCATCTTTACTATAGAGAACTCAATAAGTACACCTTCAAATGTAAGTTCCATATTTAAATGATTTATGATTTGTTATATGAATTACATGGTGTTGCTTATTTTACAAAACTAGATATGTGTTATGGGCATCATCAAATTTAGACCAAATATGAGGATATCCATAAAATAGATTTTAAAACTCATTAAGCCCATTATGAGTTTATGGTCATGCCTTTTAGTCTCAAAACTTAACCTTATACATTTTATATTTTGATGAGTATTATTTTTAGGCCTTTTTTAAGGAAAATTTTTTTGGTTTTTTTATGACATCTTAATGTACATAAAAACATGTGAAGAACATTTGAATCATGTGAAATAGGTATTATTAGTTCTAAAACAACATTAAATTTATTCAAAACCATTGAAATGTGTTTTTTAAATCCATTAGGTTTAGTACTTGGGTCATATTATTTCACATGGAGTCAAAATCAACCCTAAAAAGATCAAATCTATGATGGAGTGGCAAGTACCAAAGATCCTCAAGAACCTTTATATATTTTTTAGGTGAATAGGGTGCTATAACATTTAAAAATGAATTAAGACATAATTATATCTCCACTCATATTTATGTTGATTAAATATTTCTTCCATTGGATTGTACCAACTACTAAGGAATTTGAGCAGCTGAAAGAGGTTGTGTGTACCACTCCAGTTTTGGTGACCCTTATTTTTTCCAAAATGTGTGTTGTTGAATGTGATGCATATAGATATGGTATAGGAGTAGTGCTTATACAATAAGGAATACCCATTCCATTTAAAATTCATAAACTCAAGGCAAAATAAGTTTAATCCAATCTATGATAAAGAGTTGATGGTTATTCTTCATGCAATAAAGTAATGGAGACCTTATCTAATAGGTAGACACTTTCAGGAAAATATTGGTCATGAGAGTCTAAAAAACTTTTTGGAATAATTATTATCATCATAAGAGAAATAAAAATTGGTGAATAAAATTTTGGGTTATGACTTTTAAATAGTTAATAAGAAAGGAAAAGAGAATGTAGTAACATATGCACTTTACAAGAGGGATGAATCACTTGAGGCACCGGTATGTGTAATGACCATTTGACAAGTAGATTTTTTATAGGAATCAAGATCAATATGGGAGAATGACTAGGATACATAGGTCCAAATTCAAAATCTTCAGCATGGTCCAGGAGTTTATAAAAAAATTGAGTGGAAAGGAAACATATTATGGTATAAATATAGATTGTACCTATGTAAATATTTTTTCCTCAAACACAATATCATTCAGGAGCTTCATGCATCTCCAATAGGGTGAAATTAAATATTTTTGAATACATGTCATCACATCAAGCAAGATTTATTTTGGGATGGCCTCAATTGGGATATATATAAATTTATGGTAAAATGAATGTTTTTTCAACATAAAAAAAGGGAAACAATTAAGACACTAGATATTCTAAATCCATCATCCATCCCTAGCCAGTGGTGGGAGGAGGCTTCCATGGATTTTATTATAGGATTTCTTAGATATAAGGTAAAAATTTCATCATGGTAATTGTGGGTAGGCTCACAAAAATATTATAATTTTTGTTCCTTATCACAACCATTTATACCTAGTATAGTAGTTGTTGATTTTCTCAATACAATTCAAATTTTTCATGGTACCCCAAAAATTATTTTAAGTGATCATGATCCTATATTCACCAGTAAATTTTGGAATAAGTTATTTACAATTTTTGGTGCCCATTTGGCTTATATCTCATGTTATCATCTTTAATCTAAAGGGTAAAAAGGTAAAAAAACATATTCCTATAAGGGTGTCTTCATTAAATTTCATCAGATGAATAGGAATGATGGGTTCATTGGTTTCCACTAGTATAATGGTGGTATAACACTTCCTTCCATACCTCTTATTAAATGTATACCTTTGTGGCATTTTATGTCTATCACCCCCATCCATCACTTACTCTTTTAAGGTGTAACCCAAGGTTTAAGTTGTTGAGGAAAAAATTCAACATCAACATGAGTTACTATATGGTTTAAGGGATAATTTAGTAATAACATAAAATAGAATGAAGCATCAAGCTGATAAATACCATAGTGAAAGTCATTTTGATATTGATGATTAGGTATTTATAAACTTGAAACCATATAATTATATTTATTTGAAGTAATAAAAAAAGGAAAAAAAAACTTTATCCTAAGTATTGTGTCCATTATTAGATTTTTTATAAATTTGACAGTGTGGAATACAAGCTAGAGCTACCCCAATCCACTCACACACAAATTTTATTTCATGTATATTTCCTAAAGGTCATTAGATAGAGATTTTCTACCCAAACTTAGTTACTTGAATTGGATGAATAAGGAAGAGTCATTCTATAACATGAGGATATCCTTCACACGTACACAAACAGGCTATGAACAAGAGAACTTAAGGAGTATTTGATTAAGTGGAAGAGTTTGAATCATGAAGATGTAACATGGGAGGATGAATATTTCCTATAGAAACATATAGATTTGATTCAATATTGAGGGAAACATTATTTTAAAGATGAGGGCATGCTACACCCTTAACCTATAGTGCATTTAGAGATATGTGTGGTTGACTTGTGGATTACATAACTTTCATATTATCTTATTGAATTTCTCTATCTTCTTAGTATGCTTAAACTATGGAATAACCATGTCTAATTAGAGTATATATAAGAGGTATTGGTTGGTATTTTATCATCATATTAAAAATTCTTCTATTGTTTCATTATTTTGGAAGTTGCCCCCTCGAAGTGGCTCAATTATTATTATCAATTATTATTCTCTTTGTTAAATTATTTTTGTGGATATGATTATCATTATCTTGATCCTTAAATATATTATTTCATTATTTTAAACATTTAATTAATTTTATTACATAAAAAATATAAAAAATGAAATTTTATGGGGTGGATGTTTGTGAGATTTCATGGTACAAAGCATATGGGGTCCCAAACATCACCTACCAAAAATTAAAAACCAGGTGGTTAAATGTTCATAAACTTGCAATAAATGGTAACACTAGGAAATAAAATCAAATTTCAAGTTCTTCCACAAAAATTACTAGCATTTAAAAAATTGTGCATATAAATTCAAATGCTTCTCTAAATTTCATTTTTTTTATAGGATCAAATGAATTCAAAGGTTCATTTAGATTACTTCCATCATGCTATACTTGTTTTTTAATCTATAAGAAGTGTCATAGTCAACTTCAAAAAAAATGGAAAACATGTTTTTCAAAATTTTACATTTTTAATAATAAGTATAATGACAACACATAGCTTCACAACAGATGTATGGCCACCATATGCTATAAAAAAATATCAAAAATTAATCATGAACAAAAATTACATAAAAAATCTATTCACATTTATTGTGTTTAATATTATTCCCATAGAATATGATCAAATGAATTCAAAAATTAATCACGAACAAAAATTACATAATAAATTTATTCAAATTTATTGTGTGTAATATTATTCCCATAGAAGCAAATGTCAATTTCTTCCACAAAAATTACCATCATTTAAAAAATTGTGCATATAAATTCAAATGCTTCTATAAATTTCATTTTTTATAGGATCAAATGAATTCAAAGTTTCATTTAGATTACTTCCATCATGTTATACTTACTTTTTAATCTATAAGAAGTGTCACAGTCAACTTCAAAAAAAATGGAAAACATGTTTTTCAAAAGTTTAAATTTTTAATAATAAGTATAATGACAACACATAGCTTCACAATATATGTATGGCCACCATATGCTATTAAAAAAATATCAAAAATTAATCACGAACAAAAATTACATAATAAATTTATTCAAATTTATTGTGTGTAATATTAATCCCATAGAATCTGATCATATGAACAACCTAATTGATTTGTTATCATTGTATACAATAAAATGGAAAAGATAAAAAATTTCATACCAAGGATAAGAAGAAAATCAAAGTCAATAATTAATTTTATGAACCTACCTGTTATTTTAACTAAGATTTTTTTCCACTATCCTACCTCTTATCAAATGAGAAAAATTCATTATAATTTAATTAGATATATGTCTCAATAATCTCAAAGTACCCATGATTGATAAGTATGTTAATTTATTATATACTAGTAGATCATCCAAACAATGATTTCATTACACATAATTGGAACATGAATGATGCAGGAGCATCTACAATAGTTCAAATTCTAGTGTGAAAAATCAAATTTTGGTTTTCCCTCCAAATTGTGAGATTTCAAAATTTCACCTTCAAGGTAAATGTAATTATCAAAAAAGTGAAAGTAAAAAGGTGAAAATTGATTTTTAGTTTGTTGAGGAAATAAAGGGGAAATGGTTGAAACTATTTTCAACCTTAGTAAATTGTTAAAACTTTCAAACAACATATTGTTTTGCCTTAAGCCCAAATTGGGCATAGAAGTTAGGAGAGAGATTCTTGAAAAGACAAAAAAAAGAGAGAATTCATTAAGGAGAGAGGATGAGAAGAGAAGGAGGATGAGAGGGTTGTAGAATTGAAGAATAACAGAGAGGAAGATTCCTCATTCAAGAGAAAGAGAATGGAATGAAGAAGAGAGAGGAGAATTAGTGAGGGAGGACCTCACTCAAGAAATGTTAAAGGAAAGAGAAGAAGTCAAGAGAATGTGTGAAGGAGAAAGCAAGGTTTTTAAAGCCATGGATTTTGGAATTGAAATGTAAGTCTTCTATTGATCAATGAAGGAATAAATGTTTTGTTTCATGTTATGGTCTCTTTATGAATTCTGGTAACAGGCCTGCATATGTGAATGTGTGTATGTATGAAAGATGCGTGTATGATGATTCTCTAAAGAAAATTGTGAAATACTGATTATTTTATATGTTGGGAAAAATATAAAGGTGTTATGATGTGATCAATAGGTTTTAAGGAGTTTGGAATGTTGTAAAAAGCCTAAACATGCCTAAATAGGGTATTCAAGCCTGTAAAACTACAGCCCACTGTCTTAAATCAAATCCACGTGAAAATATTTATATGAAGTATAAAATGGTATGGAGATGAGATCTATAGGTCCCTAAGGAAATTATAAACTTAAGAGTGAAGAAAACCAGGCCCTATAAACCCTCTTGATGTCCAAAAACTCCACAGTTGAAATTCAGGCCTGTAGGTGACAGTGTATAGAAAAAGTTAAGAAACTTATATGTTTTTGAATTGTAAGTGGATTGATCAGGTAATTTTTGATAGGGAATATGAATGGGGAAGTCATTAATTTATTTACATGGTTTTTTTATCCTCTTTAAATTCTATTTATCACACAAAAAGAGATGACAATAATGAACCCTGTTGGCTGTCATAAAAATACAGTCCAAGACAACTGAGTTGTTTAGCATTAGAAGGTACAAAAAGTTGACATGACCAAGATGATTATTGGAGAATGTGTAGGGGGTTAAAAAAGACCCTATAGAAGTGATTAGAGACCTTGAAACTGTCTAAAACACACCCAGAAAAAATAATTAGCTCGTAGCCTGTGACTGTCCAAGGGAAAATCCTGATTTAGCTTCTAGCCCTCAAAATGAATTTTAATGATTGAAACCTCTTGAAACTTTTGAATTTGACCATTTATGATGTTTGAAAACTGTTTTAATTGGTTTAAATGTGCTACAATATGGAGAAGTACAAAAAAAGACAATTACCAAGTGAAGCCTAGGTGCATGTGAAGGAAAGAGCATAGGCCAATATAGGAAAAGTGAATTTCTCCAAAGAAGTGCACTAAAAAATGATTGATTCACCTAAAATAAGATAATGGGTATCTATAATGATTCTTTTTTTCTTAGAAAGTCCTTACTTTACTCTGGACAAGGTGTTTTGCATTCAAGGAGGGCTAATTAAAACAGGGCTTAAAGAAGGAAGTACAATTCCGTATAAATTAACCTTAGGATATTTTTCCATATGTTATATAAGGGCTTAATGGGTATCCATAAATGGTTTTACTTTAATTATTTAGCTAACCTAGAAAGAGTTATGGCCAATAAATAGGGAAAATAGGGCTACAAGGAATGAATGATCTAGATAGGTCTGTATCAATTTGTTGATGGCTTCAGAGCAGTGTAAGATCAGTTTTCATCAATGAATTATATTAATAATACATTGGGTACATATAAAAATTTGTGTATTATCTATAAATTAATTTTTATAGTGAAGGCACTTCATTTTTAAAAACCACTATTTTTCTACATACAACTAGATAATTTCTCGAGTGACAACAAAAATCTTAACTTATTTACATTTTCTTCCATCTTGATAGCAAGGAGGTTTTTCAAAATTATGTATGTAATCTTTGTTCTAGTGGGATACACCCATGAGGATATATATGGGACCTTATTTAGAATTTCAAAATCATTATATAAATTATTAAAAAAAAATATCCCACTTATGGACACTTGCATAAACTTCTAATAGGGGTCAAATAGATTTAATCCATATATTACTGAGGAATATTAGAATGTTAAGGACTTTATGGAGCCACACTTGTTGGATGGAAACCAAAAAATTGTGGGTATTATAATACCTTAGATGTTTAAGTTCCATGTTGTAGAAAATGTACCCTTGAAGGAATACTAAAAAATTCACATAATAAAAATGGTCTCCTCCAATCAAAATTTGGCATACATTGAATGATGGTAAACTAGACTTTCCTGTAGGTAAACCTCCACTAACACCCTTAAAATAACTCAAATAGATGTAAGATTTGAGAAATGTAATATAATAATATATTACACTTTGGTATAAGAGTTCTTGAGACAAAAGTGAAGAATTATAGTTTCTAAAAATAAGGCATGGTAAAAATGTATTGCGTTCTTTAGATAGACCCTTTATCAATTATAGAAGGATGTTAAAATATTATTTTTGGCCAAAAATAGTCTAGGATAAGAATATGTATAATCAAATAATGGGAGCCCCAATTTTTTATAGGGAAGGCTACTAAATTCTATATATCCTAACTAATAATGACATTAATGTTGGGTCTTTATAAAAAATGCCTAAAGAATAATTTGATCCATTGAAAGATGTATATGATGGATAAATGACTCTAGTATGTCTGGATGATAAATTCATAATATTTATAGATAGGGAAAAATGGAAAATTTATTGTAAAATGGATGATGATGATGTTTCTAAAAAGGTGATATTTGTATGGTGGGAACCTTAATTAAAAAAATAAGGATTAGTATCAAGATTGTATAATGCCAAATCATTGGTGAATAAAGTCATGAAAAACATATGACACTAGTTTGGATAACATCATCTAGGTGTGGTCACCCAACAACAATTAGAAAGGAGATAAGATTAAAATTTATAATGGAGGGCATGAGGCCATTAGGATATACCTTGCATAACTAGAAAAAAAATGCATGTTAAATATTATTAATATATTATAGGCTTTTGGAATGGTAATTCTATTTAACATCATTTATGATATCATCTTGGGATGGGTTGTGAGTTTAGTAAAATATCTATTCTAGTGCTTATACAAGAACTTAATATTGTACAATTGTTCAATGTGAATGGAAGATTAATATTTTGTATGCCTATGTAAGTACAAGACCTTAATATTGTATTGTTTTTGTTTTAAATTAAGTGATGATTAATGTCAATATCAAAACCTTATTTATCATACTTATGTAAATACAAACCATTATACATTTAAAACTAGAATTCATTAGGTTCCCAAAAACTATTATATCTAATGACATTATTTATAACCTAGTGACCAACATATTCAATAAAATATTTATGAATAACATGGATAGCCACAATGATGATAAAAAATGTTATATTAGCATACCAATGTTATGGACTTAGTGCTTTATAGGCTCCCAACAATCATTTTCTCTATACAAAACTATTAGGAATCTAGAAACTATTTGGTTCCAAAAAAACTTATATGTAAAACATGAAATTAATTAATAACAATAGTAACTATTATGCCTAATAATAATGAGTGTAACCTAGCACTCACTAGGATCCAAATAATTGTAACATGTAATGAAAAATTTATGGATCCTAGCAACCACTTGGTTCCTGATAAATATTATATGTTGATATAAATTTTATTAACCTACAAACCTATAGGATCATAATAACTAATATATGTAATTATGAATATTGGGATCCTAGCATCCAACCATAATAAGTAATTAAACTATTTTATAACCTATCAGTCACTAGGATCCCCATAATCATTATATGTCATTACAAATATTTTCAACCCTACAAATTCTATGATTTTAAAATCCATCATATTCATTTAAGAATGTTTTAAAGTTAGCAACTTTTAGGTTCCTAAAAAATTTGTAAAGAAAAAAGTTGTAAAGTTGATGGACACTAGGTTCCTAAAATTCATCTATAATAAGCAATGTTGTAAATATAGCAACCACTAGGTTCATATCATTCTTTTGTAAATAACAATGTTAGGCTCCCAACCATCATGATATGTGATTAAAAATATTGGGAACCTAGTGGGTGCTAGGCTCCAAAAAAACATTATATAATTAAGAATTTTGGATAACTATTAGCCAATACGGTCTTATGATTTTTATCTCTAAACAACAATGTTAGTGGGATGTTATCCACTAAGATTAAAATCACCATGATATTTAATTAGGAATATTTGGAAACTAACAGTTATTTTATTCCTAACTATCATTAAATGTAATTAGGAATGTTGGAAAGCTAATATATATTATGTTAACATTTTTATCTATAAATAATATTTTTGAGAACTTAATGTCTACTAGATTCCTAATAACCATTATATGTAATGAACAATGTTGGGAACCTAGTGGTTATTGGGGTCATCTTCCTTGAATGATGAATATAAGAATAATTTTTTGTTTTGTAGTCAAGGATGTTTTCCAAAATGTAGTTACAATTATTCTTGTTATGTTAAGATATTAATGACAATGTGAAAACTATAATGAGATTATTATAATCTAGTAATAGTAGTATTATAATCTAATGATGTTAATATTATAATAAAATATTAGTAATATTAGAATCCAAAAGTAGAAATACTAGAATCTAAAAGTATCAACATTAGAATTTGATAGTATCAATATTCAAAATCAATAATGATAATATTAGAATTTGATAGTAATAGTATTGGACTCTAGTAGATGAAATATTGGAATCTAATAATTAAAATATTAGAATTCAAAATTACCAATATTGGAATCCAAAAGTAGTAAAATTAAATTTGAGTAGTAGAAATATTGGAGATATTTGAATCTTTTTTTGTGTAATATGTCCAAATTTAATAAAATGATGTTTTTTTGTGGAAAAAGAGGATATGAAGTTTATTGGTTATGTAAAAATTAACAAGGAATCGTTGAACCAATAATTTCCACTTTTCATAAGTTCAAACTAGGTCTTAGATCTAATAGTGACACTAAAAATAATTCCAATATGATAAGAGGAATCTTGATGATTACAAATAGAATATTTATTTAATATATAAATCTTTACATGCTAAATTTTCTAATGCTATTAATACATTCCAAAATGAAGTTCATAATGTTTCAAATTTATATCCTATATATCCTAATTTGATTAATAAAATTTCTTCACCTGAGTTAATTACACTTGATATTTTTCCAACAATGAAGCTCTTTAAGAATATGTGAGGTCTTAGGTTAATTTACCATATTTTCATCATAAATAAATATTCCATCATATGTTTATTATTTATACTTACTTTGGTAAGTGTGATTTTACTCCTATAGAAGAGGATATTACATTAGATGGTTATGATTCAATGTCTATAACGCCTTCAATTGAGGATCGATCTATATTAGTGAATTGAAAAAAAGTGGTATTAACTATGGTAATAAAACATATCCTAAAGTTGTATAGCTTATAACATCATTAACACCAAAATAAAACAAATACTAAATAAAAAATTTAACATATTATCTAGATTTTTTTTCTTGGGCTTATTCTAACATGCCCAACATTTATCCATATATAGTGATTCATAATCTAGTTGTAAATCTAGATGCTAAACTCAAAAATAAAAATATATGAAATATGCTCTTAAAGTTGTTTCATTGGTCAAATATGAATTCTAATTATTTTTAAATGTTTGGTTTATTATACTATTGATTATTCACCTTTGATATCTAACATTGTCCCAATTATAAAAACTTAACTAACACATATGCATTTGTAATGACTTTAGAGACTTGAATTATGTTTATCCCAAGGATGTCTTCCCTCTACTTAATATTGATATGATTATTTATTCTACCATTGGGTATGATATTCTCTCCTTCATGGATGTATATTTTGGCTAAAACTTATCAAACATAATCCTCTTGACCAATATAAGAATACTTTTACTAACCATTGGGGTACATTTTGTTATGTGGTCATTCCCTTTAGAGTCAAGAGTTTTGATTTTACCTTTAAAATTGATATGACTTATATCTTCCATGATTATATGCATGACATTGTTGAATTTTATGTTGATGATATTTTGGAAAATCAAATAAATGTGAAAACAATGTTAAAGACTTAAGAAAAATATTTGAATAATTATTCAGGTACTATGTCTAATTAAAATTAAATATGTGTGTCTTTGGTGTCATATCTAAGAATTTTTATAATTAAACATGGAGAAGTTGATCCTAACAAATTAAAGGCTACCTTTAATATGCCTCCTCCTACCAACTTAAAACAACTAATAAGTTTATAAGGATAAATTTAGGTTATAAGGTGGTTTGTGACTCAGTAGACATACAAAACCCAACCCTTTTCTTTATTTTTACATAAAGGCCCTAAATTGTAATGGGATAAACATTTTCAAAAGTATTTGGATGAAATAAAAGAATAAATATATAATCCACTAGTTATGATGCCCAGCATCCTTGAGAGACCATTATTGTTGTACATATCTACCATTGAGCATGCTTTGGGGATTTCATTATCACAATATTATGACATGCATAGATAAATATAAATTTATCCCATCATTCATACACTAGTTGGCTATGAAAATAATTACAACTTATTGGAAAAAAAAATCTTAGCTATAATGTTTGAAACATAAATCTTATGCATTACATGCTTAAAACAAAGACTTATGTTAATGCAAAGATTGATCCTTTGAGGTGCATCATGTTTAAGTCTTATCCAAGTGTGAATTTTATAGTTCATGTCACTCATGGAATTTGATATTAATTTAATACCCAAGAAATCATTGACAAGGAAAACTAATATTGATCAACTTGTTGTGGCTCTCTTAGTGGGATAAATCTTATGAATGATGTTTTTTTAATTAATATTTTATGTATACCAATGAGAAAAAAATTGGACCATGTAATTTTATGGGTATAAGTGAGCTTAAAAATTTTTGGCAAATATTTTCTTGTGTTACGCCCTTAACCTATAGCATGTATAGGGATATGTGTGGTTAACTTGTATCTTACATAACCTTTCATATTATCTTGTCTCATTTCTCTATGTTTTGATATAATAAGGTTGGCCTATGGAATAACCATGGATTAAGTATATTGTATATAGGATGTCATGGTTACTCTTTGGATATCATATTGAAAATTTTGTTCTTATTTTGTTCGGAGGTTACCCCCTTGAAGTGGCTTAGCGATATTTATCAAGTGTTCTACTCTTATGTCTATCATTGTTGTGGGTATACTCATTCTTATATTATTTATGTGATATATTTTTTATCTATTTTAACATTATGAAATATCTAGTTAATTTCATTAAAAGTGGTATCAAAAATTTTATTTGGGCAAGTTTTTATAGTGTAGTGTTTTTAGAGTGAAGTGATTATTATGTGAACTAAAGGATAAAAAAACATAACTTATGATTGAGGAATAATTTTTTACATCATCATAGTATTTCTTGAGGTTTCTTTAGAAAAAGAAAACAATCTTTTTTCTCACCCATGTGAAAATTATTGGTAATTGGATTTATCTTATAAAGATAATTACAATGGTATAATTTCCCAGTACACTTTTTTTAGACTAAACTTTAAAGTTAGTGCATGGTAATACCAAACACTCGAGACCACAAAAAAGTGAAAGACACTCTAGGAAAAACACTTATCAAGGTTAATATATATATATATATATATATATATATATATATATATATATATATATATATATATATATATATATATATATATATATATATATAACTTAGTGAATACTAAATTATACTCACAAATTTAAGGTGAGATGCAAAACATGGCTAAAAAAAAGATCATGATAAGATCTCTAGTGAAGTTAACACATTACAAGGAATAATGTCTTCTATTCAATTTCAATTGACACATATAGTATCAATTAAAAATGTAAATATACCACTAAATAACATGCATTATAATCATTCAAATGATACCAACCAAAATAATCATATCGTAAATACATTATCACAGAACATACTACCAAAATTAGAAGTGTGTGATATTGGTATAAATTAGAGTCTATAGAGAAAGAGCCAAAAACTTAAAACAAAATATATTTATATAACATATAATAATCTTCTATTACATATTTTTTATAGGAAATATATTTCTTATAATATGTGAGATCAAATCTCCACCATAATCTCCTATAATAGCATGAGATATCAACCACTTAACTAAAACAAATCAACTTGTATATTATTTTTATGCATAACAATAATATACCAACAAGACTCTAATAATGTAATATTAATAATTACATTATTTACATTTAATAATGTGAACATCACACCTCAACATTAACCCCCTTGTGAACATTATGAATCCTAGTCTAGACCCCCTTAATGTGAGCATGGAGAGAATATACATATTCAAGAACTGGTCCAAATAGAATTGTATGCCAATGCATACTTTTAGGTCTACATACTACTATCTAGATCTTTTTGTCTAGATCTTGCTACACATGACCACTACTATGAGAAGGAATGCATCCCATATTTACTCCATATAACCACAATGGACATGTCATTGGTCGATCATCTTCATAAATCATTAAGGAAATCAAAATATCTTTATAGTTAGAGGATTTATGTAGTTAGTTGCCCTCTTATATAACTATTTTCCACATTCCATTATATCTACACTCTCCATTTTCTCAAAAAAGGATTTCCAAACCATTAGGGGAATGAAAACACACATAACTCAAAAAATGAAATATCATGAGGAAAAAATCCTCATTGTCATCTTGTGTAGCTTCTATTAATGTTTTTTGCCACCCAAACAAAAATAGCATAGATGGCTTCCACTTCCACTGAAGAACTATCCTTGGCATTAGTCAATTTGGCATAGAACACACCATACTAAAAAATATATAAAAACACACCACAAAATTGAATAGGAATGTTCTTCTATTCTTATTCAAACACACATAAAAAAGTCACCAAATCATTTAGGCCCCATCGTTGGTGATTGACAAGAGGTTCTAGAGCCTCTAACCTCTATTTCCTCCTTCCTCTAGTATCTACTACTTAGCTTGATTTATTGATGAAGCTTAATTAAGAAGAGACCCCTCCCATAATATGCATGTTGTGTACAAGTGAAAATACATCTTTGAGGCAAATTTTTATTTTTATAATTTTGACAATGACTTTATAAATAGACTTGAAATTTTAAGGACTTTTGACAAATAAAGACACATTGACTCAAATACACACACATACCTATTTTATGAAATTTAATTGACTCTTAATGAATTTTTAATAATGATACTAAATAACTAATGAGACATTTTATTATTATTTTTGATACACAACCAACAATGGTTTAATAAAAATTAGGACTCACTGATAAACTCAAAATAGACTCATATGATATAAATATCTTTTGAATTCTAAATTTAAGAGTACTAATTTAGCTAAGTACCTAAGATATATGAGTTAGAAATAATTAATGTTTAAACTATTAAAACCTTCATATAACTTAACAAACTATAAACTAACAACTAGACCATACATGAATTGACATGAAATTAATAAACTAATAAAATATTCTAAAAACTAATTACTAAAGTACACATAAAATTATGACCAAATTTTCTAAAGATAATGAATTATAATGTAACAGGCTTGTATTTATTTATAACCTCATAAGATAACTATTGGTTGATGAAATTGGAATGACTATGTCTCCACTCTTTCATAAGTATGATGAGGTGGTAGAGAATACACACACCAATAAATATATCTTACAACAAATTTTTACATAGTTCACACGAGTGAATAAGCTAAGACATTATTTTATGTCTATAAATAATGTTGTAAAAATTATGTCATAGTGGATTGAATATAAACAATCTATGAGATGGGATCTAATAACATGAATTTTTTTTATCAATGATAAGGCTACATGTTTGGATACATCACGCATAAGCCATGTCAGTCAAGGTTGATCGAAGATGTTTTTTACACTGGTGATGTTTTGATCTGGGATGCCAAACTCCATGATAATTATATTTATACATAGTTGCCTGATATACAAAAGTAGGTAAGGTTGGATCCAAGGACATAGATAACCTCATGTTCCAAAAATGTGGTCATGGCATCTTTTTATTTATAACATTTTTAGTTCATTTGGTATAGATGGCTTTGTGACCAAAAGAAAAAAAAGGGCCTTATTATTACTTGGTCAGTATTCATGGATGAACTATAGATTAACTATAGTAACACTATAACCAAGAAATAATTTAATTAGTTAGCAAAGTTGTGACAAACAAGGACAATCAAGGATTATATTCAATAATTTCATAACCTTTCTTTATGCATCATTGACATCATAAAATATAACATCAATGATCTGTTATTTATTATTAGTAGGGTCAACCTATGGAATAACCATGGCTTAGGTAGAGTATATATAGGAGGTATTGGTTAGTATTTATATATCATATTTTGAATTCTATTATTATTTATTGTATGGAGGTTTCCCCTCAAAGTGGCTCAATTATATTTATGAAGTGTTCTACTCTTTTGCCTATCATTGTTGTGGATCTCCTCTTTTTACTCTTATTTATGAAATATATTGTTGCTGATATGTCATATCATTATGGATTATCTAGGTAATTTAATTACATATTAGTAACTCTAAAAGGTCATACTATGCCATCATTTTAATTTTTTAACTTTCAATGTACCAATAATATTATATAATATGTGGATTTGATTCTAGGATTATATATTACATGCACTTTAAATATAAAATCCATAAATGTTTACGATGATTATCAACATGTCATCAATCAAGTCAAATTTACTTACCAAATTAAACAAGATAAATTTTTTGCATATTGAGATTTTTTCCGTAGTTTGATTACTTATTTTGAGAATGTTGAGATTGTCAATATTATTAGAAACAAAAATTATCACACTAACATAATGGCTAGTTATACTTCACTTGTTTCTATTGATATAACAAATGATCATAACTTAATTAATATTAATAAATTATAATAATCAAATGTTTCTTTACTAGAATTATATGACCTAGAGGTATTTCCCATCGATGGTGAAACCAATGTCCCATTAAGGTATACTATCATTTATAACTATATAAATAATGAGACTATTCCTAATCATTTTACCAAAAATGAGAAAATAAATTTATGTTGAGATTATTCTTGATATTTGATCATTAGTGATGTTATTTTTAAGATGTCCTTCAAAGGTCAATTACTTTGATACTTAGGGCATGAAGAAGACATAGTTGCCTTACAAGATGTTCATGATAGATAATGTAGTGGTCATTTTAATGATAATGAAATGTCATAAACATTAATATGAAGGGGTTACTTGTATCCTTCCATGGATAAAATTTTTTAATAATATGAAAAACAATTGGGATAAATGTCAATGACATAGTAATTCAATACATGCAGTTGTATGCACCCAAATTTTACATAGTGTGACACTCCTAATATAAATATGATGATGTAATGATCTCTTATTTTGTGCTTCATAGAGAACTATCTATATTTTATTCCTCCCTACTCCTCCTTTGACCCCCTTTGTCCTCTTAGTCTTGACTTATGTAGATCCTAACAACTTGTTTTAAAAATTTCACATATAAGACAAAGCTACCACTCCATGTGAAAAAATGACCCCTCTTCATTAAAAAACCACCCACCTAATTACAAAACAACTGTAGTGGTTTTATAATATATGTTGTGATTTTATTTCAAAAGGGTAGTTTTTTAAATTAGGGTAGTGGTTTCATCACCCATAGTGGAAGTTTCACAACTGACCCTACTTAAAGCAGAGGTTATATCCCCTTATAATCATCTTCCAAAATTAACTCCTAAGAATCATTCTTTGACTAATTTTACATAATTTTTTGTAATGTTTCTTATGAAATCTATCCCAAGTTCACCTCCAATCAAGCCTAGCTCACTCCCTCATCTAATTTTAATTATTTTTATTTCCTCTCAAGTTCAAATCTTAGTTGGGCTCAATTGAATTCCCCCATGTAGTCTCCTAATGCTTTCTATAAAGAGGTCATTTTTGGTCTAATTTTAGATCCAAAAATACCATTATAATTTGTTATTTTGAATCTTTTACAATGATAGTCTTGTTACAACTGCATGAATGTCTAGCCTTTATAGTTTTCATGTCAATTACATTTCCATAGGTGAAGTGTTATTGGTTCAAAATCTCAGTATTTTCAAACCAAAGCATTGATTAGCCTCAATTTATCTACTTTCCATTTGTGTTTGTGTTTCTTATTCTTCCCCATTTGTTCCAAATCTTTTTCATCTCCTAGTAGAGATATCCCAAAATTCACATAAGGATAAAATAAGCTAGCATACTAAGGATTCTTTTATCAACATACTACATACATTCCAAATAATCTATGCCTAGGTCAAGTTGGAGTATATTTTAATTTTAGTATTGTTTATTTATTATATTATATTAGTGTAGTTGTTGCATTATATTTATTTCATTATTCATAAAAGAGAAAATTTGATAGGGAAAGGGATTTTTTCCTTTTCATTGTCTTTGCTACCAAAAAGAAACAATAGCTAGTTTGATTATGCTTACATTCAAATAGATTTATTTTCTCGCCATTATCAAAAAAATCACAAACTATTTATAGGAATACTTTAGTGAATTCTCAAAACATTTCCAACCAACATAGTATTTAATTTCCAAGATCAAAACAAGTTTATTACATTCCAAACAACCAATTAGTCAATCGCCATAACTTAGACAATCTTAGGCACACAAATAGAGCTAAAATATCTATGATTATTGTTTGTTATGGTAGAATTAAAAGTGTTGTTGTCTACTTTTGAAAACAAAAAATTAGAAATTGCATTCTTTGTCTTTTTTTAGTAAATCATTTGAAAATATTATTTGTAGATAAAGAAAGTTAAAAAAAGAAGAAGTGTTCTCACATTGTTGTTTTAGACTAGATTTAATTTTACATTGATTACATATTTGGAAGATAGAACTTACATGCTTAATCCACCCTACACAAGAACAAAAATAATAACAAAAATAACACCACCTAGTTTACATTTAGATAAATCTAGGAAAAATCAGCACCTTGCAAAATAGTGTAGGTTTCCTTCTTTTTTCCTTTGCATACATTGTGAATTATTGAAAAAGGGTAAAAATAAGTTTTGTTTCCATTTACTTTAAATATTTTAATTTATTTATTTTTATAATTTTAATTCCAACAATAAAACATTTATTTCCATAAACTCGGAAACAAGTCAAAATTAACAAAAATAAAAAAAGTGTCAATAAGCCTTGCCAACACATGCAAGTACCTAGATCTCATTATAAGCCTTATAAAAACATTTAAGAATCTAATCACCATCAAAACCTTTCCCATTCATGAAATAACCTTATAAAAATTCTTGTTTCAAACATCATAGCAAGCATACACCACAATCCATTTCCTATAATAAGCTCATATGTTTTTATCCTGGCTTTTTGCCTATATTCCTTTGGATGACCCTTCCTAAGACACTAGGTCTTATTCACTATGTTTTATTCCATAGGGTTAGATCACCCAATCCATAGTTTCCATATGATTAAATATCAACACTGAGCTAAGATTTGAGGTTACTATTGACCAAATTTGACTTCTAGTCAATGGGGTCAACCCTTACTATTTTTTTAAATTTTGATGAAGGTTTCATGTATCTTATGAGGTTTCTTATTTTCTTACATGTGTCACTTATCCTTCCCCTAGTCCTTGTTGAGGTCTACCCTCCTTGTATTAGGATAGTCAACCAAAGTCAAAGGTTGGTCAACCCTATTCAAAGATAGTCAAAGGATCAAATTGTGTTGAAAATGTCCTAAGGTGGTCCTTGTCATGTTTTAATGTGTTCACAATTCATAAGTTGATCACTTGCTAGGTTTCATATGCAAAAGGTGTCATTTGGCCACTTTTTTAGATTAATTAATGACTTTTAACTAATTTCAAATAAAAATGTTTTTCACCAAGGTAAATATCAACATGGAGGAGATTAAATCATGTTAGGATCAGTTAGGTGGTAGTTAAAAGTTAGTTATATACAGGAAATGGTAGTTTTTCCTTAAAAATAGGCCCCTTTGGGCACTTGTACGAACTCCTTGAGTTTAGTTGTAGCTAAAAACGTGGGTTATGTGACTCTTCACCTCCCCAAAGGCCATTTCCATGTTTGGTTTGTATATATTGCATAAAAATTTTCATTTATAACTTATTTTCCTCTATTTTCTCTTGACAAGCCAAAGGTCAAATTCAAGAACTTGGTATGGTTCGTATAAGTGGAGTTGATAAGAATAGTCTTACAAGTGGATAATACTCTAAGTTCACTTCACATCCATAATAATAAATCTCATATTGGTGGCTCCTCCTACATAAACAATCACTTACACCTCAGACAAATTTTTATGAACTTGCATTCAAGAGGGGTATAGGTTTGCATCTATTTCTTATTTTTAGAGATCTATGGAGCTACGTGATTTTTATGGAGTATTTTAAAGTTGTAATAGGCCTTATCTATGATGTTTTCATCACCCAAGAATTCCTCTCTCAATGTCCTTGAAGGAGATTTCCCAAAGTATGCTTTTTTTTCAAATTTATAGTCATAGATGCATAACCTATGTTTTTTCAACATGGAAGGAGCTCCGTGGGATGTTTAGTGTGCTTGGATTCATGTTTTCAAATTTTTTTCTTTGAATTATCATATGATAATATCATATCAACATACTCTTCAAGGCAAATTGTCCTCTTTCTCTTGTTCACTATTTTGTCAGTAAGATAATCCTTACAACTACCTTATATAGGAGATCCAAGAGGTTTGTATGGAGATATGGATGATGAAACACATGATGGAATATATTTGGAAGCCCTAGCATGAAAAATGTAACATGAAAATCTTGTTTAAGGTTTTAAGGTATCACAAAAAGTCTAAAACCAACTTTGGAAGGTAATGGACTATATTGGACTCACAGTTCCTAAATGGACAAAACAAAGCTCTTAGGTGTTTTTGTGGTTTTAACATAATGAGATCACAATTGGTATGGTGAATCCTTGATAAAATTAAATCACACTTTATCTTTGAACATTTAATACAAGTCTAATTATGAATTATGAATATTTTGTCTAAGTGTGTGAGTGATGAATAGTGGAGATAAGTGATAGTATCATCCTTACTCACTTTATCCTTCATGTTTAAGCAAGAGTTATAATTTTAGAAGATAATTTTTTGATTTTACTATGCCTTTCTTCAATAATCAATTGTCTCTATGGTGTGCAATCCACCCCTAGGTTAGTTATCTTATTCATTGTTGCATGTATGCTACCTTCACATTGAAGCAATTATGTTAGAATCCTTCTATCCCTAGAATTGGTCTTAGAAAGCATTGTGCTTAGTATAAGTTTGATATTATATGGTATACATCTTGTTGGATCACCTATTTATTATAGTTTTCTAATTTATGCAAAGCTTCTAATTATTTCCCATGAACAAGCTTTAGATTAGGAGATAGGTATTTAAAGAAGAATCTAAGGAACTAGCCCTTATAAACTAGATATTCATCTCTCTTACAAGTTCCCCACAACTTGAGAGATGATTCAATGTTTCATCAAATTACAGGATCTAAATATAGTGTCCTAGGGTGCACAATTTGATGTCAATGGTTACCTCTATTCCTCATCTTATTGTTGACTCCTTAGATGCCTTGGATGAATACAAATAAATTCATGATCCACCTATCATTCCCCTTCCTTTTAATATGGGTTGTAATTATAACATTATCTAGGCATATATTCCCACTCATACCTCCTTCTTATCCTTAGGTATAGCCTCATATTATATCATTCACATCTTATGGATGACATTGATTAGGCTTAGTTGACCCAACAGAGTAGATATTTTCTTAAAATTCATTCATCCTGATCTCCCCAACTTTCCTAGTCCTAACATCAACCAAGAGCTTCACCTTCTTGTGATCTCAAAAATAAAATAACCATGGAGCTCTATTTTAAGATATCTTGATTCCCTTAATGATCATTGAGACACTATTAAGTTCTTTTAGTTTTGTCACAAGAACCCTTTGCCACCACCCATTCTATATCCCATTCTACCTAAAAATAAAATGCATAACCCATCCATTACATCGGCTACCTCGACCTAACCTTGGGGAGTAGAGTGCATAGTTTATCATGTGTTATTTATGTGTATATAAATTTGTGAACCTGACATGAAATACTTCATCCTTTGCATATCTCCTTTTCTTCCTCTTCTCCTCTCCCTTCTCCACCTTCACTCCTTCCATTTATTATGTAGGTATTCATATACACCTAAAATATGTCTAAATAGGACATAGGTAGATCTCTTGGCCTAGAAGGATATAGGGAAAGCCATATTGAATTTATTGAGCCTTCATTGATGATTTATAAAAACTCAACCTTAAAAACCAATATAGACTACCAACCCTATGATTATTCTCATCCCAACACTCAAAACAAGAGTAGGGTATCCATTCAAAAAATATGAGACATATTTGAAACTATGAGTAATCAACTTGAATCCAATGCTATGAACCTTACTAGGGAGGCACAATCACTCCTCATATGTATATGAGGCCATCCATAAAATTAAAAATCCAAAACACAAAAAAAATAACCAAATATGATCATTACCTGGAAAGGATTTGTCACTTAGAGGATGAGGTCAATCATAAGCAAGTGATTGTACACCTTCTTGGTAAGAGTTAAGACACCTCTGACCTACCTATAAAATTTTCAAACACTACCCTTACGGTTCTCACCATAAACCAACCTCTTCACACTATCCCATCTCATGCCTCCACCCTTCCTATATAGGAATTCCTTAGTCTTAGGACCAAAATGGGGACAAACAAACTCATCAACACCTTAATAAATCACATTCATGACCTAGAGAACAACCAAAAATATCTAGGTTGGGGGATGGGCCCAATTTCTCCTAAACCAACTCATCCTTCTCATTTTCTCATCTAAGTACTAACTCATCTAATACTGCATAAAAGATCTTATATTTTTTAGCCATGTCAAGAAATTATAACCCCAAAAAACCATGTCTATCACTAACCCCTTGGGGATATCCTCACTCACAAGTTCCCCAAACCCAACACCTCTAAATCCCATTTATCTTATCAATCACCCATTCAAACCCTCATGGGAGGCATACACATTGACACTCCACCTTTACAAAATGATGTGGTAGCCAACAAATCACTATTATTTACACCTCTAAGCTACATGCCTCCCACATACATTCCCCCTCTATATACAAGCTATGCCCCACTTTACATAGATATAAGTTGCGTACAAACTATATATACCCCACCATAACAAACTACCACACCTCCTAAATCTAACTACCTTTCCCCTTACTTGCACATGTATTTTAAATTCACTCAACTATATAATTATTTTCTATCCTACTCCACTTCACCTTATTAGGCCTCCTCCATTCCTTATGGTGGTTACTATACCAACCACTATAGGATCCTACCTTTTCATTCCATCCCCACTATGGAAGTAATGGAATTTAATAACATGGGGACTTACACTAAATACCTCAAGTAACCTCTCAATACCAACATATAGGGGGTTCCTCTCCCACGTCCCCTGTCAAACCTTCCCAAATTTAAAGGGGAAGGGGATCCCAACACACACATCAAATCCTATACTATAGACATTAGGGAATTACTTCCTTGGGATGGGGTTGTAAAAAAATTACCTAAACCCCTAGAAGGGATAACACTTGATTGGTATTAAAACCTCCTTGAAGAGTCTCTACACTCTTTTCACTAACTCATTACTAAGTTTGTCAAAGATTTTGATATGAACAAGCCCTTAAAAACTAACATATGAGAATTATTTCAAATCAAGAAAAAACATAACAAGTCTAATGCCCATTTCATCATGAGATGGTGGTAGATCTTATATTCATATACCATCATACCCAATATGGATCAATAAGAATTATTTAATATTTTCATCCATTCCCTTAACAAAGAGACGAGGGAGGATGTCCATAAATTCCCATACCAATCCTATGAATATGCCCTTGAGAATGCCTTATGAATTGACTAGGTGACTATTGATAGTGGTTAGTTGACTTACAATACCAATAGGTACATTGTCACCCCAAGACAAAATAGTTGAGGGTTTCAAATCACAAGTCCAAACACTAAAAATAACCAAGGTCCCAAGGTCCTAAACCAAAATAACAATTTCATTACCAATGAAATTACTAATCAGAACAATAAAAACCCTATGAATAACAACTAATATCAACCTATAAAAAACACCAATGTCACCAATAATGCATGGGATAAAAACTAAAATCCCCCTCCCCCATCCATGTGGTCTAATTCAATCAACTCCCACCATGTAACATGTAGCACCAAAACCATAATCAAAATCAATACCAACCAATCAAATAATACCCATAGTTTCATAACCAAACCTATTACTATCAAAATAATCAGTAAGGGTTTAGATAATAGGCATAAAACATGATACCTTGAGACTATTATCCCAATATATATTGCCTCTTTCATTGATTATTGGTTATGAAACTCAAAACTATAGATAATATAAAAAATTTATACAAAGACTCTTAGAATATCAAAGGCAAACATTCGTATACATGTTCCTAAGGAATGTTAATACAAGCTCCTAGGCCTTTTCAAATGATCCTATCACCCTTAAAACTATAATATCAAAATATATTACAACACTTTCCCTAACCACCAAACATGAATTACCCAAATTTAATAGTAGGGTGGCCCAAAAAACCACCTGAATTAGCATAACCAACCCATGATGACATGCACTCATGACATTGAAGCCTCTACCTCATGGATTATGAACATTTATGTATCCCCTCAATTGGGAGTGCAAGGCAAGACCATAATGATAAGGGTCATAGATTATAAGTTGAATATAATTAAAACATCATCATTCATACCAGATAATATCATTATATGGACTTCCATCCCTCAAACATTATATAAATAGATTCCACTTTAATCCCATGGGTAACTATGATTTAATTTCTTATTTAATCAAAATTTTCTCCCACATTTCATACTTAGACTTGCTTAATAACTCCCCCAATCATTGATCAACCTTTTTGGATGACTTAGGGCTAAGAAATTTATCCAGTGTTACCATCCTCTATAAGCTCAAATCAACCACATTGATTTGGTCATGTTCTTACCTAGTCAAGAATAATGGGATGTTAGTTATTTATTTAATTTACTAATCCTTTCCCCTGACTCTAAGATATCAAGGAGGGGAGATATGGCCTTATTTATTTTTCTATGGATATATAATAATTATTTGAAGAGAGATATGGTTTATGATGGACCAAAAGTTAATATCATCCCCTTTTTTTACTAAAAAAAACTTGGTTATGGGGAACCAGTTTTTCCACCATGCATAATACCCTACAAGGATATGATAGCCTCAAATCTACTTCCATAGGGCCATCATGATCCCCATCACTTTAGGACCCAAGATGGTACTAATGGAGTTCTATGTCATAGACAAAGACACTAATTATAACATGATCTTAGGAAGGCATTGGTTACATAGGATGAAGGTTATCCCTTCAACCTTATTCTATAAAAAATGATTCTTACACCTAGGAAAGGTCTTTATAGCCTATGAGGATCCAAAATCCTTTGACATGTTGTAAATAACTATGCATAAGAAACTCAGATTACACATAGATTACCATTTACCTACTAATGGGGTCATAAAACCCCCATAACTGGTCTATGTTATTAGATCCATGAAATCTAAAGTAGTCATCTTAAAGAATGGTGAAAAAATACCCTAGGTTTTATTAAAAGATAAATTAGAAGGAAAATACATAGTAATAGCTAGAAGGACCATTGACCCTAAACCAATCACTAGTTCGAAAATATCCACTATGTCTATAGTTGATATTATCAACCTCTTAAAAAAATTAACTCCCCTCATCTTCCCATTTAACCCATGTGGGGTGGGTACCTATGATTTATCTATATGTCAAGGCCATCAATCCATAGAGGGGTTAACTAGCCTAACATAAATTTACATGGTAGAGGTGTCTAGGAATGAGGTAATCCCCCTTTGTAATGACCATTTTATCAACTATTAACACTACCACTCAATGTTTTTTAACCTTTTAGGGTTTTACAAATGAAAAATCCTATGTTGTTAAAGGGTTGAGTATGTTTCTAATCTGGAATGAAAATTAGAAATGGTTGATTTAATTGAACTTACCCAAAATAGCAAGTGAGAAGAGAAAGGTACTTATCTAGAAATATATAGACTTTAAGGTGAATCAAGGAACTATAATAGGCTGGATAGACTAGAAAATATCTTTCATATTCTAACTATTTATTAAAACCTATCCTTGAACAATAGTTCCCATATCAGGACAATAGTGCCATGTGGTGTTAATGTTTAATTCTGGTGCTAATGTCCTTCTTATAAGGATTGTCTTAAACTTTTAAGGAAGTATGAGAAGTTTTAGAGGTACTATAAGTAGTTTTGTCTCATTCAAGGGTTTTTTGTGCCACTATTTTAGTCAAATATCTTATAAAACCCTAATGAATACCTATGCACATGAAATAATAATTTAATCAAATGTAAATAGGAAAGGAAAAACTAGGTTGTGGGATGTTACGATAATGTAGAGTAGAAACCTTATTATCCTAGTCATTACCTACATTAACCTCAATGTTAGGGGTCTCATATCACATGTAGTTCTCCCTTAGGGAATGTGTATCATCAACTTACATGGTATGCTATAATTAATTTCACTTGGGCTATTCTTTGATCAAGCAATCAATGTCTATATGTGATGACTAAGTAGTATGCAGATTATTAAGCTATACTATTAATTGATTTTATGTAATTATGTGCAAAAATAGTAAGTGCCAAATGTAAAATTATTTGTGAGGTTATTTTTATAGAATGAAATTTTATTTGAATATTTATTTCTTAATAAGTCATAAAAGAGGGATAAAAAAACATAAGAGAAGGCTCACAAAAGGGTTAGGACTTAAACATGAGAGAAAAGACCCATCGAATACTAGAGACATAATTAGACACAAGCATCATGTGGTACCACTATCCTGAAAGTGGATCCTATGTCCTAAGGCTTAAAGGAGATCTAAAACCGAGAAAGATAGGCTAGGGTCCCCTATGACTGGGAAAAGGTGTCTTATGAATATTGGTAATGTCACAAATAAGGAAAATAAGATAATAAATATCAAAAGACTCAAAATTATCATGTGAATAAGGAATATGATAATACTAAGACCTTCATGTGAAAGAGCAAAAAAATAAATAATACTTATGGTTTCTTGACCAAATTAGGGTGTTTACATTTTCTCCCCCTTTTATTATAATAATGTAATGAAATAAAAGTACTTGAGTAAAATAAAAAGAGGAATGCATACCTGTACTTACCTATGTGGATGTAATCTAGACTTTGCCCACTTATTGGTTAGACAAATGGATAGGAATTCAAGTGAAATATGTGAATAAGAAACCCATGCGATGGATGCCCATATACTGAATCTAAATGGTGCACTAAATCATGAGGAATAAAACCCCCTATTTTTCCCCCACTTTGATATCTATATTGAATATGAGTATGTGAACTAGATGTGTGGATAAATAAGGCTCACTTACCCCCACTCTAATATTTGGACTAAATATTAGCATGTAAACTAAATGTGTGGAGAAATAAGGCTCAATTTCCCCTATTCTAATATCTATACTAAATTTGAGTATGTGAAATGGATCTAATAGAATGATATAGATCAACCATTGTAGATGGTCATGTGACCCAAACTGGTGAAATATTGGTGATGATACTAAGTGTAACCTAATAATATAAAAATGTTGACCAAGGATGTATGATCTGCATCATGCCCTCTAATCCTGATATCTAGGTAATGTAGTTGTGTATCTGAATATCTGAGTAAAATAGTATATCTAAGTCAACACTATATATCCATGTAAATATATCCATGTAGACTATATATCTAAATACCTATGTAAACCTGCTTAATTGTAAATGAGACCCTATGAATATGAATATATGTATATCTAAATATATGTGTAAACTTGTGTGTCTATATATATGAGAAACTATGAATCTATATATATATATATATATATATATTTGAATATTTGTGTAGACCTATGTGTCTATATATTTTAATACCTTTTTAAACATGTGTCTATATATCTGAATATATGTGTAGACCTGTGTGTCTATATATCTGAGAACCCATGAATATAAATATATGAATATAATAGTATATCTAAATAGTTATATCTTATTGGATTATATATCTAGGTATACCTATTATCTAAATAGGTATGAACTGATATATGTCTAAAGCAATATATGTATATTTTTCCCTCCTTTTAGTGAGAGAGCCAAGATTATGGTGAGGGTGTGTAACCAAAATTGGTAATGATCAGTTGTATTGATGTTAATTAGTGGGTGTAATGTTGTCTTAGGTTTGAATATGTGATGGAGTTGATAATTAAATTTGCAATTGGATAGATGATTTTTCTATTGCGAGCTAAATTATGGTAATATACTTTTTGTCATTTTATAGAGCTGAAAGTAATAATAATATTGGTTTAACCAATATGGGGCATTATATATTGATGTCAAGTCCCATGTGAAATAAAGGTTTTGAAAAATGAGAGATATGGTTCTCGATTTATTGTGTTTTTAAGGGATTGGTATTATTTGTTGAAATTAGCATGCAAGGTCAACCTTAATAAGGTGGAATTTGATAAGTGTGACTTAAATAGGTCATTTGATTAGTTTTTAAATTCATTTGGAGCATTTGATTTGAGATCAATTACGTGTCTGAGTTAGAGAAATATGTCAAGGAGATGAGGAGCCATTTTGACCTATTATGAAGAGGTTAAGGCACATATTCAAACTAGGGAAGAGGTTAACTTGGTAAGGAGCCCAAAATATTTCCTATTTTTTTAATTTTTAATGCATTTTTTACAATTTTTTTGAAAATATGCTAGTTTAGGACACATTTGGAAAAGATGGCACTACTATCCTAGTTTAGGTGCTATTGTCTAGGACTTGGCTCTAGTGTCCCGGATGTGGCACTACTATCTAGCTCTATTGTTATGCATGCAACACTAGTGTTTAGTAGGCTAGAGTTGTAATATTGATTATTATTGACTAGTTTTTAATGTCTATTTTTATTTATTGGTTTTGATTTTGTATTGTTGACACCTAATTTGGTTTTAATTTTATAGGTTGATGCCCATATGAGGGATTTTCATATTAGATGCATGATGGATACCCTATGGGATATACCCCTAGTGAATGATAATATGGTTGTGCTTGAGAGATCAAGTTTGAGACATGTATAATTCTTGGAGCCTATGCCTTGGAATAAACACATGATGAATGCATTATGTGAGTGATGGGATGAAGATACGTGCATTTTCTAGTTACCAACTTGGGATATGACTATTACTCTAGAGGATGTGTAATAAATTCTATGATTACTTATATATAGATAAAAAGTCATAATACAAGAGGATATAGGAGTTCAAGCGATATAATGGGCTTCTAGATATTTCTATGCTATGTTATTATGGAACCATTACATAATGAGCTATAATGACATACTATTTAAAATGATTGTTATTACTAAGGGTTCATAATTATCTATGTTCTTATCCATTTTTATATATTCATTCGTGACTATAGATAGGAGTGGGGTGTTGACCTCTTATAAGATGCATGAGATAGTGTAGGATATCAAGGAGCATGATACTATGTATTTTTTTGGGTGAATGTGTTAGAGGTTTAATCATTGAGAGTGGGGGGTGAATCAATGATGTAATCAATTCAATTCCAATTTCAAAACCTCAAACTCTCAACCATTCAACATAAGCATCCATGAAGAATATAAACTAGTTATTACAATGAATAAAGAAACTATACAAGATCAACACTCATAACACATGGATTATGTGGGAAACCCTCATGGGGACAAAATCCAATCTCAAGTCTAAAAATAATTGGACTATAGTCCTATAAAATATTTAAAAATATGAGACTTTAGTGAAGAACCCACTTCACAAGGAGCACAAAACCCTAAGCATGAACAAGCACCCACTTGTTCTAGATGTTGAGTACCCACACAACACCTTCTAATATCAACACCTCCAAATATATGATTACCTTACAATATAATGGATAAATAATTAATATCAGCTCTCTTCAACCCTTATCACTCTCTCAAACTTTCACATACAAGCAATGCATCCAAAACACCCTTTTGGATCACTTTACACTTGTTCACTCATATTCAATCTTTAACCCTACAAAAACACTATTATATCATCAAAAATATGACCTATAGGTCATGAAAATATTCTTCAACCTTCTCTAATCTTCAATTTATCCATGAAGCATACTCACACTTCACTGTACTTTGCATATCAACTCTAGAAACCTTCACTTTTTTTATGCTTTTTATAGAGCCTTTATGAACATTACCTTCTTGGTTAGCCATTTGACATGAATTCACCTTTAATTATTATATTAAAATTGAAATATAATAAAATTCATCCACATAGGTTGACCATATCTTTGATAGACCAACCTTAAGCACCAACACCTTTAAATTAGGCTTAAGAAGCCCTTATAGGTCTATAGAGACCTATTCATCATTTTATCACTTCACCGAGCAAAACTAAGAACACAAGACCCATGAAAATAATATAGGTCCATGAAACATGACCCCTAATACACCCTCAAGTTATTACATTCATCACTACACACCTCTACATATGTAAAACCTATTAAAAATTTGCCTTGTACATGAAACCACCACAAATGAACAAAAAGTCAACTTGTAAGCAATTGTTCATACTAAATATGGATTGGTCAAACCTCCAAAACCCATAAACCTGATAATCAAGGAGTCTAAAACACTCTTCAATAGATAATTAACCTTTAAACATCTAAACAATATCAATAAAAACTCAAACATCCTTCTTGGGTCATTTTCATAAGAAGGTCAAACCCTTAGTCAACTTTGGAACATAATAAATGTAGGTTTACGACCATTCAAACCTCCAAATCATTTTTTTTGGAGTTCACTTGAAGTTATCTACCACTTTTGTTTTTATACCAACATCAAATTAATCCTACATCAAAATTTATATTAAAAACAATGAGGACTATTTTTCCTTTGTAAATTCAAATATTTGAATTCCAACGGTCACTTTTTAATGCAAATTTGACTATGGAAACTAGTGAAATTTATCTGGGATACCAACTTTGCACTGCAATAACTTTTGATATAACTCATGTCAAGAACTAAAACTTGAAACACATTATCTAGATACAAATATCAACAAATCCATGTGACCATTTTCTTATGACAAATTCACACATGTGAATGTTGGTGTCATCAATCTGCTTACTCAGAAAGATCTACCAAGTTGACTAGGATAACCTAGACCTTCACAAGACTATTATAATGAATTAATTTCTCTTACAAAAGTAACCTAAGAAACCTTTATTCCTCATATGACCCCTAAAACATGGTCAGCACATCACCAACATCCATTTCCTTACCTAAACAAGCAAACATATCAAGGTCCATGCATGATCACTAAGGCACACTTTATCATTGAGAACCATGTATATATATTAACTCATAGACACTCTTTTAAACCTTATTAAATCATTTAAAACTTCTCAATAATCTTCCCCTTTGTAATTTATGTCAAAATTTGTAAATGTTTTCAAATCCAACAACAAAACTATGAACAAATTCTTTTTCCCTTTACAAACACTTTCTCCCCCTTTGACACAATGATAAAGTGGGCTTACCTACTGATATTGAGGACCTATAAATGTTTTAAAATCCAACATAGTTAATTAATATCCTTTGAGTAATGATATAAACTACCCCTATCACTGTGCATACTATGTTTTATCATGCCTACCTCAAACTTACTCATTGACAACACTCTGCTTTGACCATGCACTGCTCTATGAAGAATAAATGAACACTATGAATAAAATAGGAGGGATAAAACCTTGATAAAACTGATAATTAATCCTCCTAAGTCACCTAAACTTTGGTACCCCTTGATCATCTTCAAACCATCTCCAACCATGAAGAAATTACATAGTTGCCTTTAGATTTTTTCAAACATATGAAGCTTTCATCACAAACTTATGAAGCAAGCTCCTGAACTTATTGGTCCCTCTTAGTTAATGACCTTATATGATCAATACAAGTATTGGTAACATAATATTATCAATTTTATATAAAAAATCATTTGTCTTAAAGACAAATCAACAACTCTACATACCTCTGTACTAATTGGGATCTTGTACATAATTTAGATCACACATACTTACTTTCACATATAAAAGATGTCTCACAAAAAGCATAGGTAGAGACACTCACATATCATAAATAGAATAAATGTCCCAAAAATTAGGATACTCCCACATCTACATATTCTTAGTTGATTTTCAATCCTACCTCATCATTAATTTGACTTTGATTGAGTTCTTAGCTTCATTCTTTCCTTTTGACTCATAATCCTACTTGATCTTCTTATCCCCTTGATAAATAAGGATTTCTCTTTGACACTTAAACTTTTACCTTGTTTTATTATGACAAATAGCCCATTTATGAACCTATTTATCATTAATCTCCTTGGGTCTCCATTCATTATGGCTCCTTTTCTACATGCTATGATAGTCATTTTTTGAATTAGAATATTGACCATTCTAAAAAAACCTTGCTATGTGACCTCTTTCTTGACACTTGAAATAAATGCAGTTTATCTAATTGTACATACCTTTTATCAGAGACCTATGATGACTCCTTGAAGTTTCATTATCCCATTCATGTACATGATCATTTGGTCTCTTGATTAAGGCATTAAAAAACCTTATAATATGACAAATCCCTTGACACCTATAACATAAGATGTCATGCTTTATTTGTGGACTTGTTGACTATATTGAGTGATGATGGTATTTGTGTTTTTCATTTTCTTACTCATAATTCTATGAAAATATCTTACTAGGAGCCTTTATTTTTCAATAAATGATTCTATGACCAAACTAATGACAAGAGTAATGGTATCCATTGAAGGAGTTATCATACCTTATTGCATTAGGTTTCTTGATTTGATTCGAAATTTTTTATTTTTTGAATTTTTTATTCTTATTCAAATTGTCATCCTTTTTATCTTTATTCGCATTTTTCTTAGCATGATTAGTATCATGATTATCATCACTATCTTCTCAATATTCTTATCATTTTAAACATCATCATGGAATCCTAAGCATGATTTATCATTTAAGATCTATTGACTGATCAATAGATCATTACGATCACATGTACTTTTCTCAAAATTCTCATATGTTTCAAGCTTGCTCATAGCTTTATCTAGTTTCACTTGGAAAGACTCCAGCTATAATTTATATGTGACACATTCTTCATCCTTACTCTTTATCTCTTCAGAAAGGGTACAAACCTATGTTTCAGGATGTTAAGTGATCTCATCATGCTCCTTGACTTGATTTCTTAACCTTTCTTCAAATAAGCAAATTTTCTCCTCATAGGACTTGATCAAGGATTCTTGCTTTCGATTCTTGCCTTGTAGTAGTTTCATCTCTTCTAAGGTTTTTAGATATTGGTCTTCAAGAGTGAATTTATCATCTTCTTCTTATGAACTATCTCCACCAAAGATATATATAACTAAATAACATTCACCTTCATCACCCCCAAGATCCATGAATAATGTCTCTTTGTCTTCATCATGAGAGGAATCATTATTGGCAGATGTGTTTCCTTATTATTCAGTATATGAGTTACTATCTTCTTCATGATAAGAACTCTTACTGCCTTTGTATGACTCCATCTTTCCATTTTTCCTATTGAATAACTTTTTGTACTTGATAGGACACTCAATTTTTTTGTGCTCAACCTGATGAGATTCCTTATAAACTTCTTTATGTTTAGACTTACCTCTATCTAGGCACTTAGCAATAAAATTACCAACTTTACCACATGAGAAACATTTGAAAGGAAGCTTCCCTTCATACTTACCTGATCTCACATTCAATTTTATTGTAATCATAACTTCAAGTTGATCTTCATTAAGATCAAAAACCTTAAGACTTAACGTACTCTTCTTTCCTTTTGTCTTCTTGATCACCTTGAAGGATTCTTCCTTCTTTGGTGGTTTATCATCATTGACTCTAATATCATAGGCAGTAAGGATGCCATTTAATTCATCCATCTTCATCTTGGTGAGATCATGACTCTCTTCTATAGTAAACTTCTTTGAATAAAACTTGAGGGTAAGAGACCTTAATAACTTTTATACGATAGTAGCTTCTTAAATCTCCTCCCCAAGACCTTTGATCATGTTTACCACCTCATCAACCCTTAGAAGATATGATGCCACATTATCTTCTTAATTCATTTTGAGGCCCTTAAATTACCTTCAATAGGTATATAATTTAGCCAAATTAGTCTTTAAATCTTCTTCGTAGATGATATGCAGCGTATCCCAAATTTCCTTGTTATATTTTCAATGGATTACCTTGGTGAACTCAACCTATAATAGGCCAAAAATGATAGCATTCATAGATTTATATTTGTTCTCACTCAAATTCATGTCAGTTTCACTAGTTGGAGGAGTATGAGGTGTGGAATAACCATCCATAATAGATTTCCAAATATAAAACCTAGAGACATGATGTAGGTCCTCATCCTTACACTTAAAAAATAATAGTTGGTTCTATTAAATAGTGGTGCTTTATTATAATATAAACCACCTTACATTTAATGACTACCCATTATACCTAAGATCACCTTCAAGAGATTAAACTTATAAAGAAGGTATGACTCTGATAGTAATTATTAGAGGTATAATCACTGAGAGGGGGTTGAATCAGTGATACAAGAAATTTAATTCCAATTTAAAAACTTCAAACTCTCAACCATCCAACACTCACACTTCACTATACATCGCATATCAACTCTAGAAACCTTCACTTTTTTTATGATCTTTATAGAGCCTTTATGAACATTACCTTCTTGATCAGTCGTTTGACATAACTTCACCCTTAAGTATTATATTAAAATTAAAATAGGATCAAAATAATCCACATAGGTTGACCATATATTTGATAGACCACCCTTAAGAACTAACACCTTTCAATTAAGCCTAAAGAGCCTTTATAGGTCCATGGAGACCTATTCATCATTTTAGGACTTCATTGAGAAAAAATAAGAACAAAATACCACCTAAAATCATATAAATCCACACCATATGACCTTTAAGACACCTTAAAGTGATTACATTCGTCATTACACACATTTGCATATGCAAAACCTATCAAACATTTGCCTTGTACATGAAACCACCATGACTGAATAAAAAGTCAACTTGTAAGTAATTGTTCATACTAAAGATGGATTGTTCAAACCTCTAAAATCCATACAGATGATCCTCACGGAGTCTAAAACACTCTCCAATAGATAATTAACCTTGAAACATCCAAACACTATCAATAAAAACTCAAACATCCTTCTTAGGTCATTTGTAGAAGAAGGTCAAACCCTTATTCAACTTTGGACCATAATAAATGTAGGTGTATGACTATTCAAACCTCTAAATCATTTTTATTGGATTGATATTAAATTTATATACCACTTTAAATTTTATACAACCATAAAATTAATTCTACATAAAAATTTATAGGCAAAATAATGAGGACTAGTTTTCATTTTTAAATTAAAATATTTGAATTCCAAAGGTCACTTTTTAATGCAAATTTGAGTATGTATGGAAACTAGTGAAATCTATGTAGGAAACCAAATTTGCACTAAAATAAATTTTTATAGACCTCATTTAAATACATTAAACTTTAAAAACATTATCTAAGAACAAATATTAACAAACCCATGTGACCATTTTCTTTTGACACCTCCACAAGTGTGAATTTTAACATCATCAATCTGCTTACTCAAGAAGATCTACCAAATTGACTAGGATAACCTAGACCTTCACAAGACTATTATAATGAATTAATTTAAATTTAAAAAGTACCCAAATCACCTTTGAGACCTCATATTACCCATAAAACATGGTTAACACATCACCAACATCCATCACCTTGCCTAACCAAGCAAACATATTAGGGTCCATGCATAATCACTAAGGCACACTTTATCATTGAGAACCATGCATATACTTAACTCATGGACACTATTATACACCCTAAGACATAATTGAAAACATAAAAATAGGATTATTATATCCCACTTATACAAGTAACAATATAATTTCACATAGAAGATGTATGGTTGAGGGATTAGAGCATTGATATTATTACATTATTAGGCATATGAGCACATAGTAGTGAGTAGGTTGGTAGTGCATATATGAGACAATTGGGCTCATGCATAGTTATTTTTATATAATTTTATAGGGATGATTTTATTTCCTTGTAGGAGCACTATGGAGTACCAATAATTATTATATAGTTGGACTATGACGAATATTATCTAGAGGACCTATAGGGGCTATGAGGGGTGGCCTAAGGATGGTACTCAGCTTAGACAAATTTGAGTGATTTACTGGATACATGACCATTGATTCAATGTGTATGATAATTTTTAGTATGATTTTATCACATGATAGTTTGATGTATTTTAATATGTACCCCCAGCACCAATGATATGGTTGAGGAGTTTTTAGGCTCCTATAAGGCTAGGTAGTAGTTTGAGATCATCTATTATTGAGTTAGATCATATTCCCTTGACAAAGAGGGGTCTTTATATTTATGTAATACATGTATATTATGTGGCTAGGGATGTGAGTTCAAAAGGTATAATTTGGAAGGGTCTAGGTTAGTTAAATATGTTAGAAACTAAATAAACAAATTGAAAACTAAAATTATATTTTGTTATGTTGTGGAGCTAAAAGCTTCACCAGGATGCAAATAGGGGAAGTTACGGAGGATGCAGAGTTGCAAAATCAGTTGCAGGAATAATGGCATCGGTTTGATCAACTGACGTCGGTCAGATAGCAAGAGGAAGCAACTGGCGTCGGTTACCAGTCAGCCGACATCGGTCATGGAGGAACCGACGTCAGTAGCCTGTGCGAGAACAGGCAGTTTGCATGACGAATCTGGGAGAGTCTATTTTGAGACTGTTAGTTTGCATGTTGAAGGCTAGTCGTAGTCTTGAGTTGTGAGTCTAATTATTGTAATTAGGTTAGTCTAATTATTGTAAACATGAGATCTATATATGGACTCATGGGCTGTATTGTAAACATGTGCTAGAAAGCCATAGAGCTTTTAGAGAGAGCTAGTGTAGCTCCTTCTAGTTCCAAAGGGGTATTGAGTGTGTATGATCAGGGAGAGTTGCAAGGTCTGCAAGGTCAAGGAGCTGATCCACCAGGGTACTGGTTAAAGAATCATAAGGACTTGGTGAGGCAAGGACAAGGGTTCTTCAGGGGTATAGAGATGTCTACATGGTGAGTAAGGTCTAGTGATTTGCAGGTAGCAGAGAGCAGGGGATCTACTTGGAGTACGGTTGTGTACTTGGTAAACGGGCAGCATGTTATTGACTGGTTAGAGAGGTGAACATCAATTCTGTATTGGAGTTGATTATTGGGACTGAGAGAGAGAGGGAAGAAGGTCTTGAGGTGTGGCGAACCTTTGAGGTGGAGGAAGAAGTGGCATCTTCCTTATTGTATATTCTTCTATGTATATAATACAATTGTGTATTGTCTCTTAATTCCTGTGTTGTTTCATATTTCTAGTTATTGATTCTGGTATAATTTCGTGTTTAGTTGCTAATACAAGAATTAATCACATGTGTTCTAATTGGTAGAGCAAGATCCTGACTCAGTAGGGATCAGAGCATGTTTATTGTTCGTGGTTTCCCTGACAAGTGGTATCAGAGCTTTTGGTTGGGCTACTAACAGGTGGTTTCAGATCTGGTAGTGTTTGTTGATTACAGGTTGCTCATAGGGGTTTCTGATTGAGTGGGAGTATAGCAATGGCAGAAGGAAGTAAGCTATGAATGGAGAAATTGAATAGCATGAATGGTCTGATTGATGGAAAGAAAGAGCAGAGAAAAAGATATTGTTGGTTGGTAGCAGATCAGCATGAAGGAACTGAAGATGTAGATGTTGCAGGTGTTGTTGCACAGGATGCTTTGGAAGGTTTCTTGGATAAAGTTGAATCTTGGATAATAGATTATGTTGCCTCTTTCCATGCAGCCCCAGGGAGAGGAGCTGGTGAGCCTTGCCAAAGAATTGGCAAAGGGGAAGTGAAGCTAAAATTGCAGATGGACGACACACAGTGGTTGAAGGAAGTCATGCAGGTACCAGTCTTGGAGATGAGTCTAATTTCTTCATAAAATTTGGGTGATGAGAGATGCACTGTAACTCTCACAGTGGACACACTTGAATTAGATGGTGGTAAGAAATTAGGTATCCTTTATCTATCTACTTATATTACTGATTCACCTTCTGTTGTAGAGATGTGGCTTCATAGGCTTAGTCACATATGTAGAAGGAGAATGCAGGTTTTGAAGCAGAAGATAGATGTTTTTGACAAGCTAAAGAACTGGAAAGCCTTGGTGTTTATGGAGGAGATGACGGACAGAGATTAGGTGAGAGAACTGAATTATTCTGAGCAGAGCAGGGTTGATTTGATTAGGATTTTGATCCATGGAGAGCTCGCGGGTAAAAAGTTATCACTCACAGACGAACACAGGTACCAGCATCGGTCATACAGTAACCGACGTCAGTAATAAGAAGACCAATGTCGGTCATGAGGGAACTGACATTGGTAGAAAGGATACCGGCGTCAGCCAGGGAAATGACATCGGCAATCAGGGTCAGTGCAGGGAACCGACATCGGTCGGGAGCAGACTGGGAGATGGCGGAGATCGGTCACTGGAACGGATATTGGGTGGATAGCACGCTATTAACAAGTCTCAAAGGCTCATGTGGAGGTCATAAAGGGTAAGTGAACCTCATATTCATTGTTCACCTTCTTTATATTACTTAATGATGGTCATGAACCAGGAAGATGTGAAGAGGCAATGCAGGTAGAGTCCAGATACAGTGGGAGCTTGGCATGGATGAGGAGTATGAGTCCTTGGAGAAAAACCAAATAGGTACTTGTTGGTAGAGTTGTCAGTTGGAAGAAAGCACTGAGAAATGGAATGGATTCCCATTTTAGAGAAGAGAGTGGATGGATACAAGAGATGGAAGGCCAAGGCATATGGTCTTGAGTAAGCTGCAGGACAGTGGTACAGGGTTTGACAGGTGGATGACTAAGCATGGCTTCAGTCAATGTCAGTATAGCTATTGTGTTTATCTTACCAGGTGGATGATGAGTCATGACATCATCTTGTTACTGTATGTGGGTGATTTACTAGTAGGTTTGTACATACAGGTATTTGCTGAGCTAAGGGTAAGGTTAGTTCAGAGGTGTGTCATGAAGAATTTGGAGTAGCGAAATTCTTTGGCATAAGAGACATGGAGATTTTATCTCCAGTGGGAGCTGATGTGAAGATGGTGTTGGCAAGGTTCATTACGCAGGATGTAGAATTAGAAAGCACACCAAGGGCTGGACAGTTCAAGCTTAGCTTGAAACAGGGTTTGAAATCACATGAGGTCTAGTGTAGGCCTGAATTTTCCCAATCAGTGGGGGTTGTCAGAAAGTATGGAGCCAATTCGAGGAAGGAGTACTGGAGGGCAGTTCAGTGGGACTAGTAGTAGGGATTCTTGTTACGCAGGGTCAAGTTCTTCACTACATGGATGTGTAGGTTCGGATATGGCAGGTTACTTGAATGATAGGTATAGCATCACAGTTGCATGGTGGTTGGTCTTCAGGATGGATCTTGAAGAGGGATACAAGCCAGGGAATAATTTAGATGGTGTATAGGTACAGGTACAGGTGCAGCTATTTATCTCCAAGTGGGAGATTGTTATGTTGTGGAGCTAAAAGCTTCACCAAGATGCAAACAGGGGAAGTTACAGAGGATGCAGAGTTGTAGAATCAGTTGCAAGAATAATGGTGTCAGTCTGATCGGTCGACGTCAGTCAGATAGCAAGAGGAAGTAACTGGCATCAGTTACCAGTCAGCCAACATTGGTCATGGAGGAGCTGACATCGGCAGCCTGTGCGAGAATAGGAAGTTTGCATGATGAATCTGGGAGAGTCTATTTTGAGACTGTTAGTTTGCATGTTGAAGGCTAGTCGTAGTCTTGAGTTGCGAGTCTAATTATTGTAATTAGGTTAGTCTAATTATTGTAAACATGAGATCTATATATGGACTCATGGGCTATATTGTAAACGTGTGCTAGAAAGCCATAGAGCTTTTAGAGAGAGCTAGTGTAGCTCCTCTTAGTTCCAAAGGGGTGTTGAGTGTGTATGATCAGGGAGAGTTGCAAGGTTTGCAAGGTCAAGGAGTTGATCCACCGGGGTACTGGTTGAAGAATCATAAGGACTTGGTGAGGCAAGGACAAGGGTTCTTTAGGGGTGTAGAGATTTTTACATGGTGAGTAAGGTCTAGTGATTTGCAGGTAGCAGAGAGCAGGGGATCTACTTGGAGTATGGTTGTGTACTTGGTGAACTGGCAGCGTGTTACTGACTAGTTAGAGAGGTGAACATCAATTTTGTATTGGAGTTGATTGTTGGGACCGAGAGAGAGAGGGAAGAAGGTCTTGAGGTGTGGCGAACCTTTGAGGTGGAGGAAGAAGTGGCATCTTCCTTATTGTATATTCTTCTATGTATATAATACAATTGTGTATTGTCTCTTAATTCCTGTGTTGTTTCATATTTCTAGTTACTTATTGATTCTGGTATAATTCTGTGTTTAGTTTCTAATACAAGAAGTAATCACATGTGTTCTAATTTGTAGAGCAAGATCCTGACTTAGTAGGGATTGGAGCATGTTTATTGTTCGTGGTTTCCCTGACATATTTAACTAGTTATTTGATAGTTGGTAGTTGATCCTAGAGTAATTTTGGAAGAGTAATGGTACTTTACCTAGAGAATAATTTTGGTATAGGTTTGAGTCTCTATATTATTTAATTATTTGGTAAATTGAAGACATATAAAGAAGTTTCTTGATGCTATAAGCTCCTAATGACTACTATTTGATAACCTGATTTCTAAATAGATGAATGCTTAGATCTTTTTCCACCACCTACTTCTCTCCTTTTATAGGAAAAGAGAGATGGAGGTAGAAGGTTCCATATGAGGTTTGGTTAGTTTTTTTAATGTGTTATCTTACCATCCATATTAAATTTTAATGTGTTAGCTTGAATACAGCTTGAATTGTCTTCGTTCAGATGGGGAAGAAACTTGATCTTTAACAGTCAGGGTGACCGTTGATGGTCAAGGGTCGAAGGTTAAGTTGGTTAAAAATGGTAGGTTATTGAGTTAGGTTTATATAATTATTTAAATTTAATCATGGTCATGGTCAGAGGTTAGGTAATGCTCTGATCTAGGGGTGTTTCAACATCTAGAACCATCATGTGTAATTTTCTAGTGTCTACATTTTACCCTTTTTTGTTATATAATTTATGTCAGCAAGTTGTAAAACAATAATGGATTATGGGTCAAAGGTTGATTTCCTTGAGTATGGGAGGAGGTGTTCCCCATTAAACTAAGATTTGATGAAGTGAAACCAAATTGGGTGTTGGTTTGATAAGTGATTATGGTGAGTCATGAGGTTGATGACAATGGCAGTTGGGTATTTGAAGTGCAAAAATGTGCACAAAATTTGACTAAGGTGTGATAGCCAAGATTGTACATATAATAATTTACCATTATTGGTAAAAATAAAAGGTTGGTTCTAGAAGGACTGGTGACAAGGTAATTGGGCCATAGCCTTTAGCATAGCTGATCAAGTTATTATTATCAAGTCTCATAGACAAAGTTGGTGTTTTCATAGGTATTTGAGGTAGGAAGTGCTCCCAATAAAAAAATAAATGGTCTAGTATGAAATAGGTGGTGAAAATTCAAATCTTCAACATGACAAGGTTGGTTAGTGTGGTCCAATGGACCAAGGCAAGGTCATCACAAAATATGTGATAATTCAGGCCAAAAATGGCCAACATTGAGGTAGATGTGGTTGGTATGGTAAGTGGATAAGGTTGTCTCCAAAAGGTAGTACTAAGGTATCTAGTGCCAAAATTTTGAAAAAGAGTGGGATTCCCAACCATTGATGGTTAGGGGTCCAAAAATTGACCATCGACAATCATCTAAATTATTGATAATTAGGGGGAAACCCTAAAAGCATAGAGGATAAAAAGTAAAAAGGGCAAGTCGTTTTCACTTTGGCTTTTGAATCTTTGACTCTCGTATATACCAAGATCCTTGGCATTTTATGTGATAGTGTTGATGAGGTGGTTTCTAATTGTTTGAGGAGTTGATTCATGTTAATTTGACCTTGTTGTTGAGGTGGACTAAGGATGTAGGGTAGATACGGATGTGGCTAGGTAACAAGACCCAAGATCCCTCCTTGATGATGGTCAAATAATGAGGTAAGGGCTGTATTGAATGGATAGAATAGTTGACTTTATTCATTTTGGTCAAATTTTTATTGAATTTTTGGAAGGGTTTGGTTTTTGACCTAGTTTTAGGTTATTGTTTATTATTGGTTAAATTTGTGGGTAAAAACTAGAATTGGGGGGTAGGTAGGTTAGGGGTGAGGTAGAGGAAAAAATTAAAGTAATTTAGGTGGGGGAAAGGAGTGTTTAGGTAAGTTTTTGGGTAGATAGAGTTGGTTATTTGTTATTGGTGCCCACACATAGTAACCATCAATGTTCATACTTGACTATCAATGGTTAAAGCCAACCATCGATGGTAAAAGACTGTGGGTAAATTGGCCATTCAACCAAAGATGCTCATAGTGAATGTCAGTGGTCAACCAAATGGTCAAGGGTTTTGATAAATGGTTAGGGGTAAGATGGTTTTAATAAAAATTTTAAGGCAAAATGGTTAAGGGTAAGATGTTTTAAATAAAATGTTTAAAGCTAGTGTTTTTTATGAAAGATGAAGTTTATAGTTGAGTTGGAATGGCCCAATGAGAATGCTAAGGGTAGAAAAATATATGTCAATATAGTTTAGATTTGGTGTAAGGTAGGTTTGAAAATATGTTGATATAGTGTATATAGAAAAAATTAGGTGTCATTAGGTAGGCTAAATGAGATGAAAAGGAGGTTAAAGTGGTTAAAATAGAAAACTAAGTATGTTTACTAATTTTGATTTTGTAGGCATGGGATCTAATCCAAATACAAGATTAGGTTCCTTAGATCTTTGTGGAGATCCATCATGGGATGACTGATGGTGATTGGATACACATAAAGGAGGTCAACCTTGGCATGATGATGCACTTCTATCATGTGTTATGAGATGTGGTGATGATCATGACCCTCATCAAGAGATGGGATCTGGCCATGAACACCTTTTTCCTACTGACAGGTGAGATGACCATCTTACTAGAGGATATATAAATGATCACATGAATATCAATTTGGGGGGAGCCTATGTATATCACATAGAGAGGTAAGAGAGAGATGAGCATATGGAGATCCTATATGGTGAAGATTAGGACTTTTCTAAGTGTCATGTTAGAGGTTATAGTTATAAGCCATTATATCATAAGGATAGAGATGATAGGAGGTTGATGACAATGATGATGATGGTAGTATCATGTTTTGCATTACTAGATTTGAGTAATGGGTGGTTTCCATACTTGTTGTTGGGTGTTTGGTGGAGATGTTACTGGGTCAGATAGTTTTTGGGTGGGTACCTATTTTTTTGGTATAAATATACAGGGAGCTATGGGGGTTTAAAGATAACTAGAGATATGGTATTAGTGTGGGGTTTGTGTTGCATTACTAGGCTTATGAGCATATCTAGGTGCTGAGGTCGATGGGGTTCCCATGGGAGGGATATGCCTAGATGAACTTCAGGGTGGGATTTATGTTGTGGAGGAGTGATTATGCACTCACTAGCCCTGGAGGATGTGTGTGAGATATTAATTGGTTTAGAGGGGCACTAAAGTCCTTAATAGTTATATATGTGATTTGGAGTCCATATGTCAGCTTCCTGAGGTGGGCCCACTATACTCGACACATTTTTTTGATGTAGAGCTATAGGTGGATTTTTTAGAGGAGAGAGGGTGAGATGAATATCATCCCTTTTGATAGGGTTTACAATTATGTTAGCTTGGTATAGGGGATTCTAGCTCTATTATTGAGGTATAAGTAGGAGGATGCTTAATTTTTGCTTCCCAAGCCATAGTTAGAGGAGGTTATTCTTGATTGGGAGAAGTTTCTTATTAGATTAGAGATAGATGATAGAGGTTTTGTGAATGGTTATGTGGTATGCTATCAGGCTCTCTATGTATTGGTGTATTTTGGATAGGATGATGGGGGTAGGAAGGCTATAGATGTGGACCCAATTGGTGGGGGTCCACATGTATAGGTATATGGAAGTGGTATTGATGGACAAGTAGGAGTGGAATTAGCCACTACATAAGCATAGATCATAGCATTATATGGGAAAGTGGTCACATTATAAGGCTAGGTTTTGATATTATAGGGTTAAGTTACCACTGTGATGGGTGAGAGGGACCAAGCTAGGAGTTCACTAGGCTTGGTGACCTAGGAGAGGGATACTTTTAGATAGAGAGGAGGGGGAGTTATAACACTAATAGGACCACTAGGTATTATTCTCATGGCATAGTACTTGGCCATATTTGAGGATTTTAATTATTATGATTCCATAAATTTGACACGGTGTCCACATGAGCCCTAGTGGGGTGAGTATAGAGCCAACTTGGTAGGGGGCGTAGGTGTAGTGACTCTAGGTTAGTGGGATTATTTAGTGGGTGAATAGGTAGGCACCTCAGGGGGGAAGACACTAGGTAGCAGTAGTATCCCAAGGGCATAGGATATGATATGTATAGATGCATATGATTTTGATACTGGCATGTGAGCTGATGCAATGAGATGTATATTTTTGAGAGAAAGAGATGCACATGATTATATGTACTATTTTATATGGATGATATATGATGTATATGATGTGATGATGATATATATATTTGATTTTATGGTTCATGATTCATGGTTTTGGATGTTTATATGTTTATGATTATCCTTTATGAGATGTAGACTCACTAGCTTAGGCATGTGCTGATTATGGATGATGTTTATGATGAGTGGTTTATACATGATTATGATTATGTGATGATTTGTTTTACATATGGTTATATGTTTATGATATATGGTTATGGTGATGTGGTTTATGTGATGTTATGATGATGTAATGTTTATGGTGTTGATTATGATTTGTATATGGGTATGATGTTTTAAATAAATGGATGTGAAAATGATGGATGTTATGATGATGTGGTTTATGATCAAGGATATGTGATAATGGTGTTATTTTAATTATGGTTATTTTATTTATGATAACACATAAAGTAAGTTAGATAAAAAAACTATATGTGGTAAAAAAGAGACAATGCACGAGACCTAGGACTAAGTGAATACATGAGCCAAATATGAGAGGATAAGAAAAGAGGCATGACACTTCTTCATTGGCATCAAACTAAAAAAAAATCAAAGTTAGATTTTCCTAATGAACATAAGACCTTTGAATGCCTTGCATTAGCATATGTTGATTTGATAAAAAAAGGTTTCTTGATCACATTGTGTCAAGTAAGCTCAAAATCCCTTGATTTGTAGATAGTACAAAAGGGGAGATAGGTGATAGTTGGTATGAAGAGTAGTGTAACCTCTTGAAGATTAGTTTTCCCCTTCTATAGGTAACATAAGAACCATAATAGACAAGCCCATGTTTTAATTCAAGGTGTAGACTGATCTATGTGGGAAGTCTACTAATGTTATATATGAAAGTTGATTGCAGCTTTCTTGGGATAGTTTATTCTTGATTTTGATATAGGGTATTTTGGTGTTTGATTTTTGATAGGTTTGTGAATCTGATCGATATGGGAAGCTTCAAATGATTGATTTTATAAATTGAATTATCCATCCTTCAAGGGAGTGTTCTAACTTTGGGTTTGTTTATTTTGATAGCTATCCTTCAAGGGAACAGTCTATCTTATTAGTAATTTAGAATTTGGGTAGTTATCCTTCAAGGGAGTAGCCTGCATGCTAAATATATTTCACCCAAGTGAAATTTAGGTATCCAAAATTATTTTGATGTTAGGTTAGACATGGAAAAGTCTATTTAGTCTTATATTTTTACCTTTATGAGGGAAAAACCTAGAGCACAAGAAGATTAATGATAGGTGAAAGGAGTGGTTTTGAGGGACAATGACCATGGGATTCTATTCGATTAGGAATGGAAAGTATCCATGAGAACCATGCCATGGGTAGAGCCATGGTATCCATATTTAGGATTAGGCTATGACTATGAAATTTAATCACATGGTTCTATGTTGTAATCAATTATCCTTAAAGGGATGGGATGAAGGTGTGAGGAAGGTGAAAATCTTATACATCAAGGGACAAGCCTAAGTTAGATAAAAGGTGAATTTGATTCTTATTAAACAAAAGAAAGGATGAAAATGTGAATCATTAAGAGGCTTAGTTTTTGGATTGCCTTCAAGATAGGACAAATGATAAGCTTCTGATCCATACTTATAGGTTATGATGTAGGGTTAAAGCTAATTGAAAGTAAACTTGTCTCGCTTGCTTTTCTCCATATTGGGAACATGTTGATTTTCCTTTAGGATGAGGTATCCAATGTAGAATTCTCATTATTTTAGGTGTTTTTTATAGGTTCACTTGACTCACTCTTGATAGACATGAAGATGGTTAAGCATATCTAGGTAGTGCTCATCAATTAGTTCAAGTTGTGCTAAATGCTCTTGACTATAGTCACTCTCATAAATGATGTATTACAAGTATATGAGAAGAGAGGGAATCTAGAATTCAAGAGGAAAGACCACATCTACTCTAAATACAAGAGATAAAGGGGTATCACCCATAAAGGGTTGAATTCTAGTGAGATAGGCCCATAAAGAGAAAGGAATGTGCAAGTCTCAATCCTGACAAAAATCATTAACCACTTTGGTTAACATCTTGTTGAGGGTTTTTTTAGAGGCTTATACCTATCCATTTACTTATGGGTGATAAGGCAAAGAAAATATTAACTTGATACCAAATAAATCACAAAGACCTTGGACTTGCTTGTTTTTGAAATATTTTCCCTTATTGATTATGATCTTATGGGGAACTCCAAAATTATAGATGATATGATGGTTGATGAAGTCAACTATGTTATCATATTTGGTTGAGATGATAGGAATAGCCTTTGCCCACTTGGTGAAATACTCGGTGATGATGATGATGGAGTGGTGCCACTATGAAGAGTGAGGATTGATTTCCCCAATGAGGTCTAGTCCTCATTGTGATAAGGGACAAAAGTCCTTGGATACTTGAAGGCCATGGGCTGACACATGTAAATTGGCATGTTGTTGACATTTAACACACTTATTTACATAATCACAATAGTCTTGGTTGAGGGTGGGCCAATAGTATCCAAGGTGAAGGATATGTTTAACAATAGTTAGGCCACTAAAGTGTCCCTCATAGATCACATCATGTGTTTCCTAGATAGCATGGGAATTTTCATGGTTACATAGACAATGAAGAAAGAGGACATCAAAACCATGTTTGTAAAGGATCCCCCCTAGTATGGTATAACAATAAGCACTCTAAATAAAGGCTCTTCAAGCATTCTTAGAGAGGTTGGGAGGTATGATGTTGAGGTTGAGGTAGTTAAAGGTTTTATCATATCAAGTGTCTGATGGAGATTCCTCCACACTACAAATGGTAGGGAGGTTAGATTGGATATAAGAGGGTGTGATAAAATGATTAATGGTGACAAATAGATTAGAATTAGTAGGCGTAGATGGGATCTAGGAATCAAGGGAAGTCATTATATTAAAGAATTTATTGGTAGATCATAGAATAGACTGGATAAGGTAATGATCAAATGATGTTAAGAGTACATATACTAGCTATTTGTACTATTATAAGACATCATTATTACATTGGTATGATCCATTAATTTGGTTGACCAAAAGTTGGGAATCACCAAAGATAGTGATCATCTTAACTCCCAAGGCCAAAATAGTTTGGAGACCTATTACTAGGGCTTCATACTCAACCATATTGTTGGTACACTTGAAATCAATCTTGAAAGAAAGAGGGAGAGGTTTACCAATAAGGGGAATGAGAATAACTTTGGAACCCACACTACATTGGCACTTCAATCCATTAAATAACATGGTTATTTGGTAGGTGATGTCCTCTCAAGAAAGAGTCATGATGGACTTGTCTAGAAACACAAGAAGAAGTGGTTGGTTATTTGAAAAAATATCTTCAAACAATTAATCAACAATGACTTTCCCTTTGATCAATTTTTGTTAGAGGAATTAAAGGTCAAACTTAGCTAGGAGCATGAGCCACTTAACCATATGTTGGGTTTGGTATGGTTTAGAGTGTATGTACTCGAGTGGGTTAGTATAGGTGATGACAAAGGTTTTATGATTGAGGAGGTAATGATGAAGTTTGGAAGCTATAAAGACTAAGGAATGGTAAAGCTTCTCGATGTGGGTATACTGAGTCTCATACTCTATAAGCATTTAAATTATATAATAAACTACTTTCTCTTTGTTTTGTTTATCATGGTGAGTGATCATTACCCCTAAGGAATGGTTAGTGGAGGAGATATAAAGGTAGAAGGGTTGGTATTATTTAGGAGGGATAAGAATGGGTGGAGAAATGAGGTAATATTTAAGTGAATCAAAGGTTTGTTTACAGTCTTTAGTATACTTAAAATATTTATCTTTCTTAAGGTTATGATGAAAGGCTGACATCTATCTAATAATTAAGGATGAAGTGACATATGGATTGGAGCTTCCCCTACAAGCTAAAAAGTTGTTTAAGGTGGGTTGGAGGTGGCATGTTGAGGATCGCTTTGAATTTGAAAGGGTTTACTTTGATTCCTCTAAGAGAGATGATAAATCCAAGAAGATTTCCAAATAGGACTCTAAAGACACATTTCTTAGGATTGAGTTAGACATGAAAATAGATTAGGTGTTCAAAAATAATTTTGAAAATTTCTAGATGATCCTTGTGATATTTTTATTTCCTAAGGAGGTCATCTACATAGTCCTCTATGATTTTGTGGATGAGATCATTGAAGATGTAGGTCATCACATATTGATAGGTTACTCTAGCATTATTCAAACCAAATGGCATGACCTTATAATAAAAGATTCCCCATGGGGTGATGAAAGAAGTCTTATGTTGATCCTTAAGGGAAATCAAGATTTGATTATATCCTAAGAAACCGTCCATGTGGGATAACATCTCATGGTCAACTATAAGATAAACAAGTTGGTCGATGCTAGGTAAAGGGAAGTCATCCTTTAGGTAAGTAAGGTTGAGGTCATAAAAGTCAATATAGAGGCAAATCCCCCTATGGTTTTGGTGATGGGAATAATATTTAAAACCCCTTGAGGATAGTCAATGGGTTAGATGAAATTAACAAATAAGAAGCACTAAATCTCTTCTTTGATTATAAGGGTGATGCAAGGTTGTATCCTACAAAAATTTTGCCTAATAGGCTTAGCATTAGGATGGATGATGATGTTATGGAGATATATATAAAGGTCAATTCTAGGCATATCCTAATAGGACCAAGAAAATGCTATGTTTTAGTCATGAAATAAGGAAGGGTAATCTTGTTGTTCCATGGAATCTAAGGATTTATCAATACTTACAATGTGAGGGTTATCCTGAGTACCCAAGTTAACATCGATAGTGGATTCATTCAACATGATTTGGTTCTCAAGAGGAAGGGATTTATGGATAGAAGAATCCCTTATGCCAATATAGGTGAGCATGGAATCATCTTGATGTTGGATGCTAGGAGAATCATTTTTTTACCATTTTAAGATGAATTAGATGAAAGATTGTAGTTTGTTCATCCTTTTGATAGATCAGGGGCATAAACTAATGGTATTGACTAAAAAAAATTAGAATGGATTATTTTGAAATACTCTAAATTTGAAAGAGCTAAGGTTGGTAAGAATGGGACATCCTCATCAATGGTGGTGATGGGTTTGGGCGAATCAGTGGGTTGTTCTGGTAGGACAAACCCAAGGCGAAAAAGCTCATGAGGTTTTTAGGTTTTGATTGAAGGTAATTCTTAGGGTCCATGTTCATAATGGTCAAAGCCAAATCCTTTATAGACACACTTATCAAAGTACAATTTGGAAAATTATATTTCATCCAAATAGGAAAAATTGAAGGTGAATGGTCAGATAGAAGAGGTGGTGGAGGAAGTGGGAAGTGAATGATTAAGTCCCCCATAGATTAAATTGGTTTGGTGGTTAGGAATCTCAAAAATAATGATGGTCATAATGTTGGGATCATAACCAAGATTATGTTCAAGGTTCTTATACTCTTGAGGAGTAGGGAAGGCTTCTAAGGCTAAAATATGTTACTCTCCTAGTGAGATACATTAGAACATGGGTTCCAAGGGGTCCTCTATGGGGATTTGAGAAGAAGGGATAGATGAGCTAGTTGAATCTTCATCAATGGTAGGGGTGGAGTTGTTATTGGTTGGTGGTGAGGTGGATGAGTAAGGAATAATAACATCATTGGGTTGATATGTCACGTTTCAAGATGTGAAAGGACTAGGGTCAACTTTTATGGTGACAACTTGACCTTCATGTTCAAAATTGACACATCAATGTAATGTGGAGGGGATATAATCCATGGCTTGGATCTAAGGGCATCCAAGTAAGATGTTGTATTATAACTCTCCTTATATGATGTATAATATCTATATAAGCATGCAAGGTCCCAAGTAGATGTATAAGATGACTATTTCCAAGGTTGTAACCATAGTATCATTAAAGGAATGGAGGACTATCATGGTTTCTAACATGATATTCTTTGGTAGCTGGAGTTGGTCATAATCATGAGAGGAAATAATGTTAATATCTCCTCCATTAATCATCACCATTTTGATGTGGGTTTGATTGATTTATGTAGTGATGAAAAGGGAAAAATTGGGATCTTTAGGATGAACAAAAGGTATTTTTGAATCCTTAAATATGATAAGGGTGGAAAGTCAAAGAGATTTGACATAGGCTACAAGAGGTTGAGGATCTTTAGGTTAGACCTCTATATATTTCAAGGCCTCTAAAATGATTGGTAGTGATGGGGTGAAGTTTTGATCAGTTTGTATAGGCTCATCTTCACTGATGTTTGGTGAAACTATTTCAGAACTACTCATTGGATATATTTAGAAGGGTTGCAGGGAAAGGCACCCAAAATGGATATTTTGGGTTTTGGTGAAGGTGAAGGTGAAGGTGATTGATTATGGTTGGAAGGTTGATGGGTGGAAGGATATGTCCATGGAATAGGCACTTTAGCCTTTCCCTTATCCTTTTATTGGGCCTAAGATTAGGTAACCATATGGATAGTGTGGATGAATAAAAGTGTTGGGTTAGAGGGATGCTTCAAGTTATCCTCACTCTAGGATGAGAGTGGGGGAGTAGGTAAGTGTTTGATACATTTGTTTGGTGGTGATTGGTAATGGGCTCAAGACATGTTAATCTGATAATAGATCATCTTCATCCCATAAGTTATGGACAAGTGCTTGGAGAGCTTTGTAGTTCTCTATGTCATGTCTAGGTGTCCTAAGGTATGATCAGATTAAACTATCATTGAAATAAGATGGTTTAGGAATTGAAGGTTTAAAGGGTATGATATGTGGTAGGTTTAAGGAAGAAGTTGTAACAACCTTTGTAAAATGGTCAAATTATTTGATTTGAGAAAAGGTATTGAGGGTGATGGGGTTTTGGATTTTGGTAGGGGAGCCTTCTTAGAAGTAAGTTTCACCATGAAAGTTTTGGGTGGTGGAATGGTTTTGATAGGTGGGTTTGATTGGGTTTATTTTATGTTGTATGGTTTGGAAGTTTAAGGTTTAAAGGTGAAATATTTGGAGGTGGATGATTAGGATGATGAAGATTTGGAGATACATGGGTAGGTAGAGGTAAATAGCGTGGATAAGAATGGTAGGGAGTTTGATATTTTGGAGGGGGTAGGTTAAGGTAAAATAAAAGGAATAAGTTTATCTTGGGTATTTTTTCAAGGTTTGGCCTTCTTGGTAGAAGGGTGAGCTTCTAGGATGGAATAAGGATGAGGTCCCCAAGATAGAATGTAAGAGGGAAGGGGGTGGTATGGTTTTTTTTTAGGTGGGAGTCTAGGTGGCTCCACCTTCTTGGTTGGTTTGGTTAAGGTTTCCTTTGGTGGAATAGGTGGGGTTAAATCCAATTTCAAATATGGGTGGATAAGGATAGGGCTAGGAAGTCCCCTATGTTCTTGATAGGTTTGATTAGATAGGTGTAAGGTGATTTGATACTTTTGGATGGAGATGGTTTCGATGGTTCCACCATGGTGTTAGAGGGAGAGGTATTTAATGAATGGATTGAGATGATAATATATTTAATTGTGGATGAAAGTGAGGTTAAATTTCATTATTATTTTGATAGGGGAGCTTAAGATGGTCCCAAAAGGTGGTTCAATCCAAATTGGGTTGAGAGGAGAATTCTAAGCTTTGGAATATTCTAGATAAGGGTTTGTAAATTGGTTTGGTTCCTTGGGAATAAAATTCAAAGATTAGGCCCATAGGTTGAGGTGAGGGAGTGATTTCTTCACCCTTGTCCTTGATGAAGGTTTCTAAGATTTGGGAGGATGTTACCTCTATGGAAGGAGTAGATAAAAAGATCTCTTCTTTTGGAATGGTTTCCAAAGAGAGAATGGGCGGTTCCATGGTGGGGGAAGAAGGTGTGATGGAAATGGTTTCCTCCTTTGATATTTATATCAAAGGAGAGGTGGGTAAATTTGTTACCTCATTAAGTGGAGGAGTGGAGGTGGTTTATTCATTTGTTTGGGTATCCAAAGGAATGGAGGGTGATTCTACCACTTCAATAAGTGGAGTGGGGGAAGAGGTAGTTTAAACAATGTTTTCCTCAATTATAGGTTCACTAATAATTACATTGACCATATGGACCTCATGAGTGTGAGATGATTTCATTTTATTATCATCATGGTTGGTAGAAGGGGCATGATTGGGTAAAGGTTGTTAAAAGATGTCAAGGGACTGATTTAGGGGTATATTGGGATTGTCTAATGAAATTTATCCTTTATAAATCAAGTTTTGGATAATGGTTTTGAAGGTGTTACACCTACTAATTTAATGCCTAATGTTGTAGTGAAAAGTACGTAGATCATTCTCATTATACCAACTAGACACAGGGTGAGAATTATCAAATTTTTGATGAGGTTTGATGGGAGGAAGATGTATGATGTTGGCCTTAAATAACTTGTCCAAAATTGAAGCATATGACTCCCCTAATAGAGTGTATTATTTTAGGGTAGCTCAGTTTTGATTTTAGGTTTGTTGATTGGAGGAATTAGAGGAGTTGGTTTAGTTGGGTTGGTTGACAACCAGATGTGGAGCAATTTTAAGGAAAACCATGTTTGAGGTTGCATTTGGTTTGGTATTAGGCTAGTTATATTGGTTGGTGGTTTTAGATGGGGAAGGGTCATTAGATTTTAATCTAGATTTTTTGTTTCTTAGTTTCAATTTCCCCTCATTAATGGCTTTGATTTCTAGTTTACATGCCATGGTAAAATCCTTGTCAAAGGTTTTGAAGGTTTAAATTTGTAAAGTGGGGATAATATGTTTGGTATAAGTCTAAGAGAAAATTTTTATCAATTTGGGTTTGGGAAAAAATAAAGAGAGCCAATTGATAAGACCTCTCCATTGAGCTACAAAATTGACAATTGATTCATCATCAAATTGCTTGATGGAGTAGAGGTTAGTGATGGAGACATTCTTAGATATATTGATCTAAAAGTGGTCTAAAAATGTTTGGGAGAGTTGGGAAAAGGAAAAGATAGAGTTCTTAGTGAGATCACTATACCAATCCAATACTATTCCATATAAATACATAAGAAAGGTGTAAATGAGGAGAACATCATCATAGGCAATCAAGTAGCAAGAATGATAAAATGATTTGGAACTTAGAGAATTTGGGTGGTTCCCATTGAGGAGGGTAAGGCTAGATAAGAACAAATGGGTGAATAGGTTCATTATAGATTTGGTCATAAGACAAGAGGTTGTGAGCTCCAGAGATAGATGACTCTAGGTTAGTCATTTTGTCCATCAACATTTTGACCAAATCTATTTGAGGTTGGGTAGTTCCATAATTATATGGTAAGTTTTGTTGAGGTTATATGGATGAAATATATTGATAACTAGTAGAAGGTTGAGAGGATGCCACATATTGGTATGTGGTCATTGAGAGTTGGGATGATGCCACATTAGGGTTAATGGGCACAAAATGTTGGGTAAAAGGTGAAGCTATGTATCTTAGTAGATTAGGAACATAGTGTGGGTAGGGTGTCATAGGTATTTGTTGAGGATTTGATGTGGGTTGGTTTGGAGGTATGATTGGATTGGTAGATTTTGGAAGCTATATGGATTAGGTTAGAGGTATGGTATGGTTAGTTGGTTTGGGGTGAGTGGTGACTCTATTACTGATAGGTAGAAGGGTGGAAGGTATAGATAGCACCACATTCTGAAGTGGGGTGGAGATTGGTGGGTTGGCAGTGATAAGGGAAATAGTGATAATATGGTTATAAGGTATCCCCATGGTGGATGGGTTTTGGGTAACTAAAGTTAATGTTTACCCTATGTTAGAGGAGTTGTTGGCTGGATTATGAGGTGTTTGGTTATTGGTTGGGTTGTTTGATTGATTTTAGTGGAGGTAGTAGGTGGATAATTGGTGGAAGAAGATGCTTGAGTGGTCATAGGCTAAGTAGAGGTAGTGGAAACCATAATATGGGGAGGCATTTTGTAAGGTGGATCACTAGGAGGAACCAAATCAAGGGTGCGATGAGATAAGGTGTTGAGGTAATGTTGGAGGGACATAAGGTTATTATTAAGGAAAGTGGCAAAATTTGCATCACCTTGGGAAACTATCTAAGGCATGGTAGAGGGGTATAAGGATGGGGATAACCCTCAACATTTGAGGTATACTCCACGGAGGAAGAATAAGAGGAAGGTGGCTCTTGGTTGGTTTTATTTCTCAATTATTATCAAGTAAAAACCATATGATAAATAAAAAGGAATAAAGGAAAGCTCATAACTCAAACACAAATGAAACAAAATAAAAGATCACAAGGCAATAAAAACATACACTAGAGTGTGTTTAAAATCTTAGGGTGCCTTTTATATCACTTTTGGCTTATGCCTTAGTTTTAAAGTGTGAATAAGAACTTGTTTTGTAGAATAGGTACTAGAAAATAAGTCTATGGTTAGTTTTAGATGTTGAAGGTCTCAAAAGGATTTATGTTGGAAATCAATATGTGGCTTGGTATTAGGGCCTACCCCCTCACTTCACACACCATAATGATAAGGGTGTAAGGTGTTTAGCTAGTATATACTAATTTATAGAGTTTAGACTCAACCAAAGAGATGAGTTTCAATTTCTCTTCTTGGTAATGACCTCCAAGTAAGATAGCCAAAGGGTGAAGGTGATCCACTAGGAGATGAAACCCTAGTTGGGCCTTATGTTAATTATTATGATGTTTTTATTATTTTAAGTGGTTTGGTATAGTGTGTGATAGAGAAGTGAATATACGATTGAATTACTTTGCTTTTAATTTAACAAAGTGAGATAAACATGCAAGCAATCAATGTATATAAGGTTTATTTTATACCCAAAATAAAATTTTATTTATTTATATAATCATAGAATAAGGAAGAAAAGGGTACGTAGATGCTACTAGGTCCCACCAAGTGTGTCAGAATGTTTCTCTTAATTTCAATTCATTTCCTAGTTATATAAGTAGGAAACTAATTATAGGTATGGTAGAAGAACCTATTTGTTTGTGCACACATGTTCCAGATAATTGTGAAGAGATCCTCTTTATTTTGGGAAGAATGACCTATAAATAAGAAATCACTAATGCAAAGGGGTTGTTAGATGGATATCAAGGTAGATTGCCTAGCATAAGCTAGATCCAAGAAGTGTGAGCTTGCTAGGAGGCTATCAATTCACACTCTTAGAAAAATTAAGCTAAAATAAATAAAGATGAAATACTTGCATCTAGTAACAAAAAAGACTGAAAGAGAATACAATAATAAATAAATGCTTGATAAGGGAAATGGACTAATTATATCAATAAGTGGGTCAGTACTAATGCTAAATAGGTCAACTTGGATTAAAAAATAGGTAGGGTCTCTGTAAATAGGTAGGGACATAGAAAATAGAATTTGGGTGAGGGTAAGTAGGTGGAAATAGCTTTCTATTATTTCCTACCATAATGACCATCAGTGGTTAGGGTGATCATCGATGGTTAAGTTAACCATCAGTAGTTGGGTGACCATTGGTGGTTAAGGTGACCATCAGTGATTGTTGTGGGTTCTAAAACTATTCAAAAAAGGGTCTATAGAAAGCTTGGGCTAATGAGGTTAATGATCAGGTAGTATATTTTTAAAGGTCTGACTAGGGATGAGAGGTTAGAAGGTATAATGCAGAAGGTTATAAGTTAGTTATAAATGTTAGAAATGAAATATATAACTTGAAAACCAAAAGTACACTTAAATGGTTATTTGACAATTGGTAGTTGACCCTAGAGTAATTTTGGTAGAGTAATGGTACTTTACCTAGAGAATAATTTTAGCATAGGTTTGGGTCTCTATCATAGTTGCTAACTATCTAAAGTGAAGACCAATAAAGAAGTTTCTTGATGCTAGAAGCTCCTAATGATTGTTGATTGATAGCCTAATTACTAAATAGATGAATGCTTAGATCATTTTTCCACCTCCTACTCCTCTCCTTTTATAGGCAAATAGAGATGGAGGTAGAAGGTTCCATAGGATTTTTAGTTGGTTATTTTGATGTGTTATCTTGAATCCATATTAAATTTTGATGTGTTAGCTTACACACAACTCAAGTTATCTTTGTTTATATGGGGAAAGGACCTAACCATCAATGGTCAGGGTGACCGTTAGTAATCAAGGTGACCATCGACATTAGAGGGTTGAAGGTTAAGTTGGGTGAAAATGGTAGGTTAGTGAGTTGGGTTCAGCTAGTTATCTAAACTCACTCATGGTCATGGTTGAAGGTTAGGAAATGGTCTAATCTAGGGGTATTTCGACATCTAGAACCATCATGTACAGTTTTCTAGTGTTTACAGATGCCATATAGGGTAGATAGATATAGAGGGCCATAAATTGGATATATGCATACCCATTTATTTGATTGATTTGTGATAGCTACTAAACAATATAGATGAATGGCTATGTATATATATGAGACACATGAAAATTTGCACATGCATACCATTCCTACACCTAATGCTCTAAGTGGGGATAGTAGTTAGATAGTAGACTACATACATATTTAGTGTTAACATGTAGAGTGTATTAATGAGCTAGGTAAGTATCATGAAAGAGATAATATATGGAGTCATCAATCTAGATCACAGATAGAGAGTGGAGCCTCAAATTCTAGTCTGGATATGTCTAGGAGTGAGAGTGAGGGAGTTGTTCCTAGAAGTCATGTCTGCATCATTAAGTGATGGACTATATTTGTTTTGAAACTATATGTTTAGTTATATATGGATGTTTATTATTTATATTGGCATTGTGTATATTGGTATATGGATCTAATTATAGAGTGTATGTTGACATGTGTTTGATTGATTTTATTGATTTAAATGATGATATTTGCATATTATTTTTATTGAAATATAATTAATGAAGTTGTATATTTTTATTAGTGTTTAGGAATATATATAGTGGATTAAGGGTTTTTATTTATTTTTATAGGGTTTCCATATATTCTTTAATATTTTTATGTGTAAACCATATGACTATCGTATACCCTATCTAAACCTAAATGGCATGGAGAAATAATGACCATATTGTTCATGTTGTGTCAGTGTATAAAGAGACTCTAAGACTAAAGCTATTTGTGATACAATGTTTATGGGTAGATATGAAGACTCTAGAGTAGAGATCTTGATTGGTTGGTGTGTTAAAATTGTACTCTGAGTTATATGATTTGTATAAAATTTGATGGTGTACAAATTGAAGTTATGTTCTAATTTATGTATTTATTTCCATATATATTTATTGGTTTTTTAACTAATTTTGTTCTATTAACTTTGTATTTGTTTCCATATATCTTGATTGGTTTATGAATTGAATTTGTGTTCTGATCTCTATAGTTATTTCCATATATCTTTATATGTGTACAAACTAAAACTATGTTATGTTCTCTATAATTGTATCTATATATCTTTATTGGTGTAAGAACTAAAGTTATGTTTTAATCTATATAGTTATTTCCATATATTCTTATTAGTATACAAACTAAAGTTGTGTTCTAATTTTTGTGAACTGGTTATCATCTCTATTGAAACTATGGTACACGAGATCACTCAAAAATAGGTGTCCTAAAAACCACATGGCTCATATTATGAGTAACCAATGGATCCTTAAAAAGAACATCCTAGGATAAATATATCATAGAGGAGTTTAATCTAGGATAATGCGGATAATTAGATATCAATGGCCCCCTATGTAAATTCTATAATGCCTCAATTGACATACTAGTCAATGCAAGATCTAAGTGCATAACAATGATCATCTAAATGTCTATCTATATTGTGAAAATTAAAATATGGCTTATGTGGTACCTATGCAAATGATGTGGTGGAGGATGATTAGTAGTAATAAGTGTGATCATCTCCCTATCTAATAGTGTAATCAAGATGTCATGAGGCCAATCCCCATCTGAAAACTATATAACCCTTCTAGGTGTATCATGTGTTCTTTTCACCATAGGAGGTGCTCTGTAAAGTGGATCTTTACCTTTATTGAGTATATTTATTGGTTGTTTCTATTCCATTTATTTTTTAATCATAAGTGAAGTAGGATATTATACCATGTTATATGATTGTGGATCTAAGGGGCTTACATCTAATTTTGCCTCTAAATGTGTAACTACTAGTCCTAATTTTATCTATAATGTTATGACCATGATACAGAGATGTCAAAATGATTTTGATGTCTGATATAGTAATTTCTCCTTAAGAGGAAAAATTAATCCTCTTGTAAATATATATTTTACCTTTAAATCTATCGATTGATAAATTAACTAATGTAAATAAGCTTTTAATATTAAAATGCATTTAGATGTTAGATTTATTTACCCTGGTGTAATGAAGGTAACTTCTCATGTGGGACTCAAAGTCCCTTATTCTATATGTAGTGCCTAATAAGACTATTTCTAACTCCTCATATGTGTGTAGTGACCCACCTAGGATTGTATGTTAGAATCAATTTAGTGATTCCTCATCTAAGGACTTTATAAATAATTGTAGTAGAATTAACTTATTAGTAACATGTGACATGGCTTTCTCATAAGACTGAAGGTACAAGTATGGATCTCCATGCCCATCAAATATAGATATCACTGGTATCTAAAAATTAGGTGGTAACCTTGTAGTGGATATTTTATGTGTAATAGGGTTGCTATGTATAACATTGTCATAGACCCAAGATTGGTCTACTTTATTCTCCAAAGTGAGTTGGTGTACTTGTTTTTTACACATCACCCATAATATGCATCAAATAAATTAACACTTTAGAAGGTATATTATCATCATCAAGGCATTCATTTAACACTTGAATTTTTTTATTTATCTTATCAATTTATGTATTTCACTATAAACATTTTTTAGGGATGGTTGGTTTTCTCTTTGTAACCTATGAAGGTGTGATAGTTGGTACCTATTTAGAGAGAAAAGAGCTACCACCTTTATTTGGGTTAGTTTTAAAAATAGGTTCTATTATAGTAAGGTGGGTTGAGGGAGATTCATTTTTATATCTTATATTATTAATTTTCAAAGAAGTATCACATGCTAATTGTGTAGAAGATACTTTATTCTCAAGTAAATGTAAATTATGAACATAAGAATAAGTATGTGTGATTTTTTACATGTTATCTAGTATTTGGTTTAACAAGATAAATAGGTGAAGTATGAGAATAATTAAAAAGGTGTATATTATATCTCTTCTTCATCATAATCACAATAATCATCATTATCCCATGGTTCATCACAATTAGAGTTTAATTCATTTGTATAAGTAAGAGTAGAAGAAGTATCATCCACATGCTCATTAAGATAGAGATAAGGGGAATGTTTTAAATTTTTAATACTATGTAGTGTGTCATCATGTGTAGGTGTAATTAAATTTATTTTTTTACTATCTATATGTTGAATTTAAGCATGGTTATCACTTTTAATATTGGAGTTAAGGGTAGAAAAATTATCAATCGTGTTTTCTTTTTGCATATTAAGACATATAGGAGAAGATTTGGAGACATTTGCATTATCAAATTTTTATAAATAACCATTTCATTGAGCTTGGAATGTGAAGGAAGGTGATAAAATAATTTCATCTACCTTAGTTTTTGAATTTATAAAAGGTTTAATATCATTGGTACATGATTTTTCAAATTTAACTAAGAAGGGTAAAGAAGATGCATTATTCTTATCTACTTGACTTGAATCATGAAAAAATGGATTTAATATATTTCAATTATATTAATTTAATTTTAATAATGAGATGGAAAAAGTAGTTGAGAAACTAGGATCACATTGGAATAAATCACTACCAATAAGAGGTTTGGCATTATATTATTAGTTTGATTTTGAGAAGTAAGAAAAGAGTGAGAAGTAAGAGAGGATGATTTATTTAATATATCCTCATGTTCATTTTCATTGTCATGATCATAGTAATCCTCATATACATAATTATATCAATAGTCATCATCATCATTATAAATAAAGTCATTATTACTCTCTAATGTACAATCTTGAAAATTAGTCCATTCATTGTTATAATTATGAGAGAAATTAGAAAGTTCATCAATTGGGTGAGGAGTAGACGAGTTTTTAGATGCCATTTTAAACTTGCCAAAGAAGATGATGTAAAAAAATAATAACAAATAAAAAATAGGTAGAATGTAATCTAATATAAGTATATGTGCAATTTGAGAAAATTTGAACAAAGTGTGCTATATAAAATATGATTATAAGTGAAACCCTAATTTCTAGTATTTGTATGTATAGGGAACAAGTATGTGGATCTAGGGTTTTAAATTAGGGTTATGTTTCAAAAATTTAAATTGCATTAAATAAATGAAACCCTAATGTAGGATTGATTAAATATTCTAGGTTATGCCAAAAAATTAGAAAAAAATATTTTTTAACCCTAATTACAAAAAAAATTGGGATAAGGTAAACCATAAGGAAAACTAGGGTTTTAATCAATATTCAAAGTAAGTTAGGTTCACTAAATGTTTTACCCTTTTAGGGTTTTACACATGAAAAATATTATGTTGTTTAAGGGCTAAGTATGTTTTTAATCTAGAATGAAAACTGGGAATGATTGATTTAATTAAACTTACCTAAAGTAGTAAGTGAGAAGAGAAAGATAATTATTTGGAAATAAATAATTTTTTAAATTTTATCTTTTGACTATTTATTGAATCTTGGCCTCAGATAGTGTCACCCATATCAGGATAGTAGTTCCATATGCCACTAATGTTCAATTCTAGTGTTAATTTCCTTCTTACAGGTATTATATATAACTTTTAGGGAATTTATAGGAAGTTATGAAGGTCTTGTATTTGGTTTTGAGTCATTCAAGGGTTCACCTATGCCAATATTTTAGATGAATCTCTTTCAAAAATCTAATGAATATTTACACACATGAAAAAATAATCAGACCAAATGCAAAAATGAAAGGGAAAACTGGGTTATGGGATGTTACAATAGTGTGGAGTAGAACCCCTATTATCTTGGACACTACTTAAATTAACCCTAATTCTAAGGGTTTCAGATCACATGTAATTTTCCATTAGGGAATGTGCATGATCAACTTGCATGGTATGTTAGAATGAATGAATTTAAGCCCTTATTTGATCAAGCATGCAATGTCTAAATGTGATAACTGAGTAGTATTTAGAGTATTGAGACATTTTATTTATTGATTTTATGTAATTATGTTCCAAAATATTAAGTTCTAGATGTAAAATGACTTGTGAGGTTCTTTATATAAAAATAACTTTCATCTAAATAAAATACCTTATTCATTAGTTGACAAGTTATAAAAGAGGGATTAAAAACATAAGAGAGGTCTCATAGAAGGGTTAAGACTTAAACATAAGAGAAAAGTCCCCATTGGAAACTAGAGCCATAATTGGATACTAGATCTATGTGGTGATACTATCCTAAAATTATTGCCTATGTCCTAAGGTTTAAAGTAGAACTAAAACCAAGAAAAATAGGCTAAAGGCCCCTGTGACTGGGAAAAGGTGACTTATGACTATTGGGAGTGTCAAAAATAAGGAAAATAAGACAAAAAATATTAAAGGAATAAAAATGACCATGTGAACAAGGACTATAATCATTACTAATACCTTCATGTGAAATACCAACAAAAGATAGTACTTGTGGTTGTTTGACCAAATTAGGATGTTTACACAATGTTTAAATGTACATAGATAAATCACACTTCATGTGAATCTGATATTTTCACTTATAAATTGATTTAGAGTATTCTCATAGATTATACTATGATAAGACTATACAAATTTTCTAAAGTCCTTGATCTGTTGGGTCCTCCCTCCAAAGATGTTAGTTATTCTACTTTGACTGGCACCTGGGTGTGTTTCTCATCACAATCTAAACTTGTTAATAGGAAAAAGATTCCCTCTTATGGAGTGTCTCAATACTCAAAGAGAATATTAGTACCATAATGGTAGGTAGGAAAAGATTAACATTTGAGTCCATGATTTCCTATGGGTTCCTAAAGGATAGCCACTTTTCCCCCTCATAAAGGAAGAACACCTTGGGAAGTCACTCACTGGATTCTTGAAAGCTTCTCCACATATACTAATGGGACAAACAATACTACCCATATCATACCAACAATAATTAAAACTAAATAAATATGCCCATGTGACTCTTTCACTGAAGGGAGATCCTAATTATAATGACATACTCCTAATTCTAGGATAAAACCCTGACTATATCGACATCTTTCCCAGCCCAAATAAAAAGTCAAGTAAATAGCCTTTTAAATTCCTAGAGGTACTTACCTACCTCAACCCAGGGCTTATAAAACAACACTTTGATATTTTTTAAGTTCTTACCCACTATCCAAAACATAAATTTGATCCATTCTCACCTTTTCCAACTCCTCCATTTACCTCACAGAGGGAATGGGCTCATCATCTTCTCGAGCCTCAAAACTAAGGAACCAAAATGGGTTACCTAAAATTTTCAATATTTATTTGGTCAAGATATTATAAGACCAATAATATTCACCAAATTATTTTCCCCCTTATACAAACAACTAGTGTGTCCTTCATTATGACAGTGCTAGTGCTACCTAGGCGTTAGGGTAGGAGTCATTCTCATTTCCCCTAAAAGATGGGTCATGTATTTTTTATGAAGCTATAATTTGAGTTTATGAATAATTTGGATTATTAAAAGGCATTCTTTCTTTGAATTATAATTGAAAAATTATTGGATATTCAAAATTTAAGGATTTAGGGAAAATCACAGTTAGTCATGAACCAAGTTTCTGAAGTCTATCAAACCAAGGTTAAACACCTTTAGCTATACAAGACCATTTTATATTAGGTTAATAAGGAATTTAAATTAATTTACATATAATAATTTCCTATGGAAAACAACTAGCTTTTTGACTCAATGGTTAACTCGTCTTTAAGCTTTGAACCCCATATGGTAATACCAGAATATGATTTCATAGTCTCAGTCAGGATAGATACTCTTATGAACAAGAATTCTAGAAACAAAACCATCACCCACATCAAAAGGGATGATGAACACCTATTATTTTTTATATACAATAATTATGAGGCCATTATTGAGTTCTTATGATCTTATGATGACCTCCCACCATTCCACCATAAGAGGGGCTTCTCATTTACCCAATATCCCACCTCAACCCTTGGAACTAAATATTGAGATTACTATTATTGCATTGAGGATTAACTATTATATAATGATTAACATAATGTATTAAATATTTAGGGTGAAGATCCTAATCTTATCCCAGCCCTTGATGTGTTCTAAGAGGGAAACACCTCCCTCATCTAATAAATAATTGACATTAACATCATGATGAAAGAGAATCCCAAACTTCTCAACTTAGGATTTTCACTCGTCAAATAGGAGGTGAAATTCCATAGTTATATCATAAAATAACTCTCAAAATTTATTTATTTATCATCTTTTGACATGGTAGGCATTAACCTTGATGTATTCATACACAACCTAGTTACAACACCTAATGTAAAAACTATCAAGAAAAATCTCAAGCCTATCAAGCCTAAGGCCATTTTGATACTAAAAGAGGAAGTCATCAAATTCTTAAAATTTGGATTTATTAAGCTAATATTCCAAATTGATTTCCAACATTATCCCCATCCTCAAGAAGATTGGCAAGATCAGAATCTGTATAGACTTCTGGGACATTAACAAATCATGTTCAAAAGCTGAATTTCCTCTCCCATCCATCGATGTCATTGTTGATGTTATCATGAGGTATGAATTTTTATCACTCATGGATGGTTTTTTGGGTGCAAAAAAACTTGTATTTATGATAAAGACCAAATAAATAACTAATTTACTATGCCTTGGGTACCTTTTGTTATGTCGTGATTCCATTTAGTCTCAAAAACATTGGGGAAACATATAAAAGGGCCATGACCCACATATTCCATGATCTCATTCACAAGTTAATGGAGGTATATGTGTAGATGATATTATAAGAAAATTAATATGACTTTAATATCATTTATGTTTTTTACACACCATATTATCAATTTTTATAGAATATAACTTTCTCAACCTAGAGAAATGTGTGTTTGGAGTCACCGATGGAAAACTCCTAGGTTACATCATTTCCTATTGTGGTATTGATATTGACACTATTAAAATATGAGAAATATTATAAATTATCCCTCCCATAGATTAATTAATAATCAAAATATTTTTAGGTAAGTTGGGATCTATTCGATGATGCATTCTTGATTTTTCCTATGTTGTTTATCCCATCAATAACTTACTCAAAAATACAAGTGGACTAACTTGGATAAATTATTTTCATGAGGAATTTGAGGTAATAAAATACTTTATAATGTCCCCCTACACTCATGTAACTTATGTTGTATAAGCCCCTACTAATTTATATTAGAGCAACTAGGGTGTCCCTCACTTGTAATTTGGCTCAAGAGGATGACACTAGTAAATAATGTAATTTGGCTGAAGAGGATGACACTAGTAAATAATATGTCATTTATTTCATTATTTGAACCCTTTTAAATTATGAGATATAATATACTCAAGATAAAAATTAATGCTTGGAAATAGTTTTTGTGACCAATTGAATATCACACTATTTTCTCAATCAAAAAAATAAAATTTATCATGAGATCTCAGGCCTTATGAACTTTACTACCCATCCAACTCTCTTTAGGAAGGTTGTGTGCTTCATCACACTCTTGAGTGAGTTCAAATTGATGTACGTCAACAAAAAATTTGTAAAGATAGATAATTATCAATTCGCTGGTCAATTCACCCTTAGGAGTTAATGACCTTGTTGATACCAACTTTCATGATGAGCTAATATGCTTTGTGGAAAATCCCACTATTACCTCCTCTACTTAGTATGTAGATATTCATCAACTAGATGAATAACCACACTTATCGTAAAGGTGACAAATCACACCAAAAAATACATATTCACATCATCATAATACCTTTGATTACATATTACCCCTATATGTTGACCAAGAAGAGTTATATAGAGCCTTTTTTCCTTGTCACAATGGCATTTATGGTAGACACATGACTACTTGAAATATAAATAGGATGGGATACTTATGGCCCACTTTATACCATGATGTTTTTTAATATGTATGTAAATGCAAGAATTTTCAATGTTTTTCACATGAAATACATGTTCCCACTAGGGCATTACAACCCATCATCACCCCATGGCTCTTTTCCACTTGGGGCTTAGATTTAGTAGGTAATATTTCCCCTAATTCTTTGGATGGTCATCAATTTATTATAAAAACAAATAAATATGTCACCAAGTGGTAAAAATCAATGTTGTTAACAATTTTCACTATATAAGTCATCATAAAGTTTATCTTGAATCAAATCATCTATCAATTTAGGGTCCCATGAGTCATCATTACTGAAAAAGGTCACATTTCAAGAACCCCAAATTTAATGAGATATGAAATAATTTCAATACGTATTACCATTTGACCTCCACATATTATCCATATCCAATGGTCAAGATGAATATACTAACAAGACCCTAAATTCAATTTTGGTCAAAATTGGTAGAGACTCCATATGAGATTGGCATATATAGCTCTATTTAGCACTATGGGCTTATAGACCAAATATTAAGACACCCATGGGGGAAAACCCATATTAAATCATGTTCATATTAGAATCCATCCTATCCTTATAACTAGAAATACCTAGCCTTTGTGTTTCCCTCCAAAGTCTTCTTGATAAAGAATAATATAAAGAAGCACAACTAACCCAATTAGAGATCTTAGATGAACATCAGATTATTAGATCAAATAATCACATTATTTATATTGATCATATGGGTAGTGTTATCAATCAAATTTTCACCCTAATTAGGGATACTCTATCCTACCTAATTTTTTTGTAACATTTAAACACCTCTCATGTTGTGGGTGACAATTCTTAGAGGTGAGTCTCTATATTGAAGGGCTAGCTCCCTTTCAAAACACCTAAAACTATGCCTAACATACTTGATTTGAAGGAAAAGGGATTGAAAGAGATTAAAATTAATATAATATAGGTGATGCACCAAGATAAACTCCACAAGCCTAGTTGAACCTACACTATGAATGATAATTCACAAAATTGATTTCAAAACCTAAGGTTCTCCTAACAAAAGTGTTTCAATATGAAGGTATAATGCAATGTGTTTCTCAAGGTAAATTATTAATATTCCTTATAATAGACACTATTATTATTATTCACACTTAAATACACACAAAATAACCATTTAATCATCATGATACCTATTAGAAGGTAGATCACATACACAAATCATGAAAGAGTGAGATGAACACAAGAAGAGGTAACTATCACTTACCATTCAACCATGAGATAATTCAACCATTTAAGAAAAAAATTGAAAAATTAAAACTATATTGAAGTTTTTTATTCAAATTCAAAATTAGTATGGCTTTGTCATACCAAATGTGGAAGGATTATAATGCCAAAAGCATCATCTTATATAGAGAAATGAGGAAGAGAGAGAGGGGAAGGCATAGAAGAGGGAGAGAAAAAAGTGTCAAAGAGTTAAAATAAAGAGAGGGGTTATAAAAAATTATAAATAAAATTCCAAATACATGTGTCTCTCCTCTGAATATACTTCATCATCCAAGTGGCATAGGAGTTAGAAACACATATTGACACCTTACACAATTTCTCTAAATTACCCTTCTTTGCATATGAGAAGAGACAAATGGAACTTTTCATCATCAATTAACCATGAGATTATTTTATACTTTATCATTTGAAAATTTTCATACATTTATAAACTCCCTTTTTCTGACGTTTCAATGGCAATCATCATTCATACTCTTAGGTGTCCAGAAACCTCTTCATCTACCACACCTAGCCTTGTCTAAGTGGCTCAAAACTTGAATTAAACCTCATAAAGGCACTATATCTCCATTAAATTCATTAAAATACCTTATTATACATTAATCAATCCATTTTGGTTCATGTAACAACTCTTAAGACTCCATTTTTCTCCTCAAGCTCTCCTTAGGCCTCTTTTTCTTGTAACCCTAAAATCATGTAAACCTCCTTGTGTAGGATATTTTACATATTTTAATGATAAAATAATTGAATATTTAAGGACCCACTATGGATTTATAACTCCATTCAATTTTTTTTTCTTGAGAGTGAGTGGAAGTGCATTTTTATTGATCTCTTCTCCCAACTAGGCCTCAATTAGGCGTCCTTGCCTAGAAGACTAATTTTTTGATCTAGATCTCTCCCACAAGTGTGAAACAAAAAACACATGTGATTAAATTTACCTATCCCATCACCAAACTTAATGCTAAATTTTAGGTCCTAAGATCCTGTGGAAGTGTGAGATCCATGAAATGGTCTTTAAACCTAGTATCATTTTAGACTTGTTGAAGATTGCCTTGAAAAATGAGGTTTATTTGATCACTTTTAGGATGTCATGTATAGAGTTTTAGGATTTTATAGGTTTAATACATACCAAATTACCTCATATAATATTTTTCAAGTTCTCCATTGCTCAAAACACTAAAAGACACCAAAACTCTTTACAAAATAGTGCATTTAATGTAGTTTATACATATGCAATCATAGATAAAGTACACATTGAGAATATAATTAGAGTATAGAATAATGTTTATGAGGTTATAGTATAAAAATATTTCATATCATGTTCTTTGGATACCAATCTTCCACATTAGGTCATAGGAGGGTTGATGTTAGGGTTTTAAGAGGGTTTAAACTTATTTTGGTTCTTAGCGATTGTTCATAAACCCTATCCCATAAAAACTTAAAAAAATTAAACAAATATCAATTAAATTATCCCCCTTTACTATACCTAGGATCTTATTTTCCAATTAATTATATTCGTACAGTAATGAGTACAAGAAGTTGACTCTTGGGTTGTAAACAAGCCATTGGAGAGGGGTTAACGGTCTTAAACATTATTCATGCATGTGATGGGTATAATCCAACAAATAAAACCACATGACTAAATATTAGGAACTTAATTACCACATTTTAAGACCATTTTTTCCAATGGAACATGATAATGTTTCAATCAAGTAATAGAAATTATACTTTGATATGTAATCATACACTCTAAGAACTCAATGAAGGTCATATAGGCCTAATTGGCATTATATTATATTTACCATATTGGTGGATGATATTTGAGGTTTTTAATATCATATTTAACCTTTAAAAGTCCTAAAAAATCAACCCCACTCCCAACAAGTCACCCTTTCCATGAATGTCAAGATGGGCCTATGTATGGTCTTAGGATTGTTTGGCCTAGAAAAGAGCTTTAAAAAATTCCACTCTTTCTCACTAATTCTAAATATATTATGGACATATAACATTATAATAAAATATTATCAATATATTTTACTTCCCTTAGACTTCCTCTCTTCATTATAAACAAGAAACTATCACTTAGCTCGGTAGGTAGGCCTATCACTTCGTTGGCTATGAAGGCAAGGTTGAGATGAATCTTAACCAGTCTCTATTGGTCACTCTTTCATGATCATCATTTTTAAATACCATGAATCTAAATTTTTTCATAGTTTTTCCATTTACCTAAGCTATAATTGAATGTTTTTCATGTGCTCTGCCTTCTCTTTAGGTTTTCAACTAGACTACTTCTTTAGCAACTTGTAGGTATCCATTGAGGTATTTGAATGTATTTTAAGCTTTAGGAATTCAGATAAAAGTCATTTAACATACCAATGACTTTTGTTACAGTGATAAGATTTTATAACCTTCTCTAACTACCCAAAACACTTCACTTTCATAAACACACAATTATTCATGACTGTGTCTTACACATGGTTGTAGGTGATCATTTGAGGAGTGTTTTAACATGAGCCTTGAAATTGGGTTTCTAAACTATAAAATTAAACTTAAAAGTATCCAAAATTCATTTTAGACTCATTATCACTATCTCACAAGGTCCATTTGATCCTTCATAGCATGTAACAAACATTTACCTTCTTGTCTTGAACTCAGACATGTGTATGAGTACTAGATTTGTGAACTCCACTAGTGAGTATGACACTAGTCACCTCAACCTTTCATGAATCTAAAATGGTCTAGATGTATTTAATAGTTTTTTAATTCACTCTAAAATATATAGATTCATGTTTCATACCTTTTCTTGTCTTAATGGAAATTAAATTTGAATCTAAAATGAGGACCTACATGTTTGCCATCTGTTGGTCGTCATTTTGCTTGTATTGGCTGCTAAGATAACTTCTTAATCCACTTGACACTTTGATTATTATGTCAAATTTTATACTAGTATCTATCATCTATCAATATATTTTATATCTCAACTAAACAATATATAATCTTATGTCTCTCATTGGTATGTATGGCCTATATATATAGTCATCTTGTATGCAAAGTTTGTGCATAGAGGTTAGGGTCTATTCATTCATTATTTGTGTGATGGAATTGGATTATATAAAGTTTTTATGGTCTTTATAAGTTTGTATCACACTTCTTCATGGATAAAACATCTTCAACATGAACTTATACCCATGGATGCTCACATATAGGTCTGCAAAACTATAAGTGACTAAATTTTTTTAAGTCTTTGTTGGAGAGTGTATTGAGTCCCATTTTCACTATATAGAGCTTAAAATATGTTAAAAAATTCCTTCCTCATATGCTATCATGGTTTATCATTGTCTTTTGAGCTAATTTTAGTAATCATGCTTATGGAACTACTAATACACAGACCATGCTTCCAAAGAGCAAGACACAATACCTCTTAAAAGATCATCTAAAAAAATTAATTCTCAAGGAGATATAACATGAAACATGAAATAATGAGGATATTTTACATGAATCATGAAGCACCTGAAAACCTCTAAATGTATCAACACTTCAAACCAACCAAAAACTCTTACAAATAGGGTGATATATTCCACATGTTTGAGGCACTTATTCCTTTGATGAAGACACATGATGAGATTTAATTGGTTGATGAAACCAAAATTAAATGGATTCATTTTAATATAATAACATCCCATAAAACCATTCTCCTCCAAATTTTGGCATGAATAAATAGGAACAAAACCAGACCCTGCTTGAATTGACAAGGCATAATGATTTGTTGTCACTCTTAATAATTGTTCATAAATGAGGGGAAATTAATATATAAAAAATTACACTAAATTGAATTTAATTACAACCCATAACATTTCCCAAAGTTTTAGCTTCCAACTTTATCTCTCCTAGTCGTACCATGCATTTGATTTTTGCCTTTTTGAGCTTATGAAGGTAGTAATGGATGAGAGAGAGATTTATTTACATTTGTAAGACCTAAAACATGATCCCAAGTTTTAATATAACCTATGGAAGTCTAATATACTCTTTTAAACTATTTTCATTAGAAAGTAGAGCTTTCAAGTCTGTAGAAGTGCCCAAAAGTGCTTGTAAAGGAGTATTTTTCTCATTGTAGGCATTGAACTACAAGTTTTTTAGGGTCTAACCATTATTTGACCCTTATTTGACATCAAGTATGCTCTGACACTTCTTGAAACATTTTCCATTGATATTTTTATGTACAATCCTCCAAATTAGCCAAAAAGGTGACCAAAATGACTTAATGGTGCATATCAACATTATAAGAGGTTAATAAATGATAATTTAACTTTTAAGACACATTAATAACCTTATATAATGATTCATTAACATGATAAACCTTTGACCACACTTGTTAACACCATGACTCATAAATTACCCCTAAGACTAGATAAGTACATATGAGACCAAACCTCAAATAATGTTAGTTAAGGACAAAAATGACCACATGGAGACCATTTTGAAGACATTACTAGACTATTTAAAAGTTTTAATAACCCTATGAAAATTTTCAACCTATAACGGTTGAAATTTTTTGACTTGGGGTTAAAAAATAGTCAATAAATTTTCAATTCAAAAGGGTAGCATGCTTACAATACTAATAGATCAGTGGCCTTGTCCTCCCATTAGGGGATGGAGTCACTCTTATGCTAAAAACTAAAATTGACATGCCTATATAATACTTAAATTTTCACCAAACCACACAATAAAAGAAAACATAATATGCTAGAGGCATTTATGGAAAACCAAAACAACAAACACTCAAGATAACATACCTAACCTATTATATAAAACACCTCAAAACAAGTTTGAGGTGATGAAACAACTCCTCTTGTTCAACCAAGGTCAAAAACAATATTTATAGAGTCACAAATACTTCATGAGAAAAAATCATCATATGATGTATATTTATCATATAAAACTTGCTTGTGAATGTGATCAAATGACTTACCATTCTTGAGGCCTCTACTAGCTACAAGTGCATCAGTTGAGACTCCTTCGAATGATCCATTTATCTCTCTTTGAGGCCTACTTGACATTGTAGAATGCATTATCTCTTTCATGCTCACTTGATACTTCTCAATTTTATCTTTAGGCATCATGAAACCTTTCCAAATTTCACTTTCATTTGAGCTATGATGTTATAAGTTCTTAGAGGCATCAAACTTGCCTTATTGCTTACCAAACATAGCTATAATTGAGTCAAGATCAGATTGATCTCTATGATGATCTTCATTCACACAAACTTATATCTTGACTTGATCACACTCATCCAATATTTCAATCTACTTGATATTAATTTAAAACTTTTTCTTGTGCTCATTATGTCCATCATTGACCTCATCATCAAACTCATATTTATTTTGAGGAAGATTAGGCCCACTTACCTTTTCAAAATCTCACATTATGGCATGGTACTATTACCATAAATCATCATGTTATTTTTTACTATCATAATTATTAATATCCTCTTCTTTATTATCCATAAATTCATCATCTTCTTAATTATCATTCTTTAGTACACTTAGAATATCATCCATATGTAGAAAATTGTTACCCCATGCAGTTTGTTAAAAAGGCATCATCAAAACTTACCTCAGTGAACTCATCATCTTCTTCATGTATGATATATGTGCCCATACCTATTTCTTAAATGATATTGTATGGATCAAAACCATGTTAATCATCTCCCCAATCATCAAGATAGAGGTTATTTATGTCATCAATAGGTGTTAAAGGTTCTTGGTCACTAGGATGGTATTCATCTTCATTGATAGTGAAGTTCATGTTTGATGTGTTAAGCACATATGGATCCACATGAAAATTAGCTAAAGACTTATAATTTATAGAGACCTTAGCACCATAAATATTCCTAAATGCCATATAAGACCAATCTGAAGTCAAGTATCCACCAATCTTAGCAATGCATTCCCTTGACAAGTAAAGGGGAAAATCAAGTGGCACATCCACAACCACAAAATATTGAGAGATGGAGAATGTAGTACAATCATGAAAGATGAGTTTTAAACCTTTGATAATTCAAAATTTCTTGGTATTTAATCCATATAACTATAACACCCCCTTGAAGTGTGACTCATTATTTAAATTTAGTTAGTTTGTTACTTGAATAGGCATGCCTGATGTGATTTCTCCAATATCAATGAAATGATTAAGGACCAATGAGTATCAAATTATTATAGAGAGGTAATATATAGGATGTTTATCCTTTATTTTAGTTTTTATTAGATATGCACCCTTAGTGTTTAATTCATTTTTCAAAACTGCTCATATTTCACTAGGCTACCTGGTGATGCATTAATCTTGGAGAGCTCATTTTGGAATAGGTCTATTTATCCAAGGATGGAAAACATTTCCAAAATTGGTATGATTACATGTATTTTATTAATCTTATCAAAAATATTCATGATAAATCTACCAACTTTGTCATGTCCTCTAAGAGATATACCACTACCACTAGCTTGTATAACTTGATGCATAGGAGAAGGCATAGAAAGAGATTTAGAAATTTGAGTTTTCTAATTTACCTAAGCCATAGGGACTATATTTTACACACCTAATCCTTGAATTTATTGATATTTCATGTTTGGACCACCACTTATTCCTTGTACTTCCTCAACCACTCTCTTATTTGACCTTATATTTGTAGCTATAGAGTTTGATCTAATGTTCAAGTTACCCTAGTAATTTACTTCACATGATTCCTCTTAATATTATTTAATAAAGGTAGAATTTTATTGAGAATCTCTTCCATTTTTTTCTCCTCTATTATGCATGTATTCTTGAGTCATAAAAGTCATTATTCCCCATCGAGCCATATAGGCTTTATTGAATGCATCATTTGCATAAGTGTAAGAGTCATGAGGCTGGTCCCATGAAGGTTGCTTTTCATTATCTTATACAAGATTGTTTTGGATAGGTACAAGTGATTTTAAAGTATAAGGAACATTCTATTGTTTTCCATTGTGTTGCGTCACTTGAGTTAGCTACCCTTATCTTTGTTATTAACATTGAAAAGGTTATCTAGGAGCTTGATAAGATTTATAAGGCTAGAAATAACCTTGGTTACACCTCCATTATTGTTTTTATTGTTTCCTCTTAATATTTTTGATCTATTCTATACTTTATTTAAGAGCTTTGATCATATCTTCCTCTTTTTTATTGATTGGTTGATTAGAGGTGGTGTGCTTATTCTTAGGTATAGGGATGGGAGAAATGGTGGGTATAGGATTATTCACATTAGGAAATAAAGGCATGATAGGTCTAAGAACTATCTTCCCAATTTGAATAAGGAAATTCTCGTCCCTTATAGTAATCTCCTAGACATTAGGCAAAGTATCCCTTCCCATGGATTGAATCATCATAGATATGTCACTATTAAGGTAATAAAGAAAATAATGATGTGAAGTAGGCCTTACCAAAATTGGGATCCTATCCCAAGTATTTTGAAATATTGTGTTGAAGTCTTGAATGGACTCTTGAGGTACTCTATTTATTGTAGTCAATTGATTGGTCAAGGACAAGTGGTTATATTTATCCTTAAATCTCTATCTCAAGGCATCATCTAGTTCATCCCATGTAGTGATGGAGTTGGGATCCAAATTACCATACCAATCAAGGGCCTTACTCTTTAATTAAATATCCAAAAACCTAATGGAAACATTCTCTTTAGTGGTGTTGTATGTATTGTAAAAGTTGGTAATGTTTCTTATGTGTTCAATATGAGTAGTGGTAGATTCTCACATGTATGAAGGCATAATTTTAAGGGTTGAAATAAGAATGTCATCATAGTGATAAAGTTTTAAATGACTATGGCCATTGAATGCAACAAAGGGTAGGTTCCTTAGGGATACCATATTTCAAATTGGACATATTAACTAATTTGACCCCAAGTATAATTATATCAACCCCCTATATAGTTCAAATTTGTCATAGGGTATCCTAGGGTGTAAAATGTGCACCATGGTATTTAATGAAGTAAAACATTATGTTTTATTTTTGTCATATTTGTCTAAGTTGGTCCTATGTCATTCTATACCACCTTTTGAGTCATTTAATGAACTTGTACAATTTTCCACTTAGGATGAAGGTGTCAAAATGAAATTTAATGTCCCACATGTTAGGAATAGTTATAGAAACTATTGTGAAACTAAAAAGTTGTAGGTTTAATGTCCATCCAAGATGAACAACTAAAAATAGGTATTTTTAATTTTTTGAATAACTTGAGTGATACACTTAGCATGTGGTAAGGATTTAAGGAGGTCTCTTGAGATCCCCATAATTTACTTCCATGCTCAAGTAGCTTTTATAGGTCCAAAAATACCAAAAACCAACCTCCCTCTCTCATCACTCTCTTGGACAAGTCAAAGAGGTCAACCAATTTTCCTTCAGTATAAATAAGAGGAGTAGAGTTCAAGTGAGTGCACTTGGTGGGTGATATTACTCATTTTTTACTTCCATTTTATGGTAATAGTCATAGTATTGGTGATTTGTGCTCTATGAACCATCACTAATAATGTTAGTGACTCTAAACTACCTAGACATCCCTAATGACTTCATATTTTTCTCTAATTACATTGATCCAAAAAAACTAGATAGTGTACATGATCTTAAAGAGTATGACCATCCTTATCATATGGTCTTTAATCTAGTTTTCACATATTTATATCAATGAATAAGTAGTAATATCTCATTTTTATAGTAGAAGACTCCATTAAAGTTTGTAAACATTGTTTTCATAATTACAAAGTTTATCTTCTTGTATTGGTCTTCATAACAAAGGTGATATATTGTTTTCAATATCTCATTACATGGTGATCAGTTTCTCCTTTGAAGGTTTAGTCTTAAAATTAGCATTGATGGAGTGAAAGATCTAAGACACAATCATAGTCAAGAATCCCTACAATAGTCACCTATAGGACTATGTGAGAGTGCTTAGACAGGAGTATTGATGAGTTTGGAAACCCTAAACATTCATAAGATATCGTGTACCATTAGTAACATGGTTAAACCATTAAGACACCTAATGTTCATAAGGAAGGACATATAATATAGTCATACTATACACATAGTCAGATCTCCTTATGACTATCACCTATAGACAAGTGGAACTAAGCCTTGATTAGTCATGTTGATGAATCAAGAAGGTTTCAAGATTTTGAGAAGACTATCGATGCATAAATATTAATATTGAACTATCTAAAGGATTATAGATTGGTTTTGAGAACCAATTCAAAATACACAATCTTATCTATAGTAACACTTATGGGTAGCCTCAAACAGTGGTCTGAAGTCAACACCATAGAGGTGTGAATAGTGATGAAATGGCTTTGGAGATGTTTGGGCTTAAATTAAGACATTAAATTAGGTTTGAGAGCATTGAGATTATCATTGTGATAATGGTGAGTCAATTATATGTAAACAATACCTAGGTCCATGTTCATAGTTTGATAAAGTTACAATTGAGAATTTTTACCTTAACTTATCTAAAAGGGAATCCTACCTCATACAATGTCACTTATTAGAGGAAGTTCATGAACCCTGAGCAAGCTTAGTGGCTTCATTATTATATCTTAGGTCTAGAAGAAATATTATAATTAAATAAAATGTTGAGATACTAATGGTTGAATGGTTTTAAAATTATTCAAGTTCTTGATGAAAACACTCAAAATAATTATAGTGACATTTGAATCAAAATGGACATGTAACTTACATTAAAATAGTATGTCAATAGTGAGAGATGATAACATAGCCATAAGGTAAGAATGAGTTCAGCCAAGTGTGTAATGGTATTAATGAACTTAATAATATCTTAGGTCATAAATTACAATGTTAAAATATATACCACCACCTATAGGAACCCTTTTAATTCTCCTTGATTACCACCTGCATGTGATAAAATCAACATAGTCTATGGACTAGCCTAAGCAAATAGAGAGTGAAAGTTTGAGAAGGTAGGTAGAAGTGTATGATAGATATACCATATTAAAACCACTCTCACATTGGTAATTTCACATTCACAAGTGTTCTCAATAATTAATTACCTTAACCTATAACCATAGCTCAAGGTTCTCAAGCCCAAACAAAATTATGTATACAATCATCAGTCCTATAAGCCTATCTTGAATAATTTGAAGTTATGAGGGGTCTTGGAGCTTGAAAAAGTTATGAAAAGTATTAAATATCATCATCATGACCTATATTAGACTCCCATTTTCTCATTTTGTCTAGGAAAATAGGGGAGGTTCCCTTTGTTTTATCTTGGATAGAGGACACTCCATAGTTAAGAGCACCCTGCAGGCATAGTGTGTGAATGAAAAAGGGATGAAAGGTAAAAGTTTTGAGGAATTTTATAATGATTTATGAGTTTTTTTTTAAGTTTAAATTTTTTTTAAAATTCACCTATAGTCTTGAGAAACACTCACAGGTAGTCAAAGACTCAAGAAATGTAGTCTAAACTTATTAGGCCTAAACTAAGCATGAACCGTAATGGATTCCAAATTCACTTATAATATCATAGGACTTTTTAAAACTATTTTATAACCTTAATTTATAATTATGGAGTCTAAAACATTCATTTTTCTAAAGGAAATAGCCCAAATCGATCATTTTAGCCTAATTTGGTCTCAGGACTGCAAAGAATGCCTAGAAGGATCTTGAGAGCCATCTTAAATTATTCATATCTATAAAAAAAATTATTCATATTGCCTCAAGGAGATACTAATAGTGGAATGGGTTCCTAAAATTGATCTTAGTGGAATTTTTTTGGAGGTTAAGCATCCATATTTTATGAATCATCACCAAGAAGCTAAGAGACCTAAAACCCTCTCAAAAACTTGATGGAGAAGAAACAACTAGAGATGCATCTAGGAGTGGTAAAAATGACATTAAAATTACTTTAATATATCTATCACTCTCCCAAGATCCATGACATCCATTTGATCTATATTTCCACTTGTATAGATAGGTCTAATACTGAGTTTCTTGTAGGATTTGAGTTATTATATAGTTACATAATGGATTGATAAAATGAAAATCATCAAGGGGGATCTTTAGAGACTTATCATAACTCATAAAACTCATTTCTCACCTTGGTTGTGCATGAAGAGCTCTCTAATAGACCATTCAATATAGGTAGTCTAAACAGATAGTGAAAAAGCAAAATGATGACCTGAGAGTGATAGTGAGAAGAGTGTCATTGGATATTTTGAGGTTTTCCTAATGGAGTGGAAGGAAAATAGGTTATAAATAGGTATATAACACCTCTTCCAAAAATTTCCTTGATCAACTGAAATTCACTTAGGTGAAAACTATGAAGGTCTAGGCCTAGAACACCAATGAGTGACTATTAGAGAGTGAACAAGTAGTGTTTATGAGAAGTAATCATTTAAAGGTAATACATGAAGGTTAAAAATAATATTTATAACCTCCTATGATATATAACATGTTTTAACAACTTCATATGATATTTTTTAACAACCAAGTGAACTCCTCATCATTAGAATATTTCAAGGGCAATGAAGAGTCTCTATGCCAACCTAAAAGATATGTCATGTTGTGATGGAAATTTGTCCAAGAAGACCCTCATTACCTATTTATCACTTCATTATCTTTATTTTTAACTAAATTATAAATTTTTACACTTGGCCTTGTGACCCTTCCCCTTCTCTTCTTCTTTCTCCTCTCTTATGCTCTATATATACAAGCCCTTTTAGAATTTGTATCCAATCCACACCTGATATGGCGAAGCCCTGATGGTTTGAACACTATATTTTCCTTTGAAATAAATATTTAAAATATATTTTTAATATCATAGATTCCTTGTCTAAGTGTCTGAATTAATGAATAGTGGAATGACAAGTGATAATTATTTATCTTTGTGTTCTCTTTATTCTTTCATATTTGGTGTATGTAGTTCTCCCTTTAACAGGTCACATGAAGTGTAGCTAGTGTATTGGCCTATATTTAAGTGTAAGGATTAGAATTAGTGTCTATAATATAACCTCTTGTTCACTAACCTTGAGAATTGAAATGCATATCACCTTCATATTTGAAACATTTATATTAGATCAATCTAGGATATTGGGACTAATATTGTGAGTCATGTTTCATAGTGCAAGTGTATGGTAGTATAGTGGAGATTTATTTGGTGTATCACCTTGTTATAATATGTTATTTTAATTTTACATTCTATCCCTTTTCATCCAAGAAAGTAATTAGTGTAGATGATAAGATATCAAAGACTAATCTAGGTAGCTATCCCCTAAACCTAAAGGTTTACCTCTGTTATAGGCAACCCATAGGATTAGAGGTAATCCAATGTTTCACTCAATATATATAAGGATTTAAAAACCTATCTAGGGTGAAATATTGAGTGAAAAAAGGACATAATAAAGTCTCCTAATGGATATATAAGTAGCAAAATATTTTTTGGATTATGGATGGGTGTTAACAAACCTCTTAATTCTAATTAAATAGTAAGGTAGATCTAAAAATTCAAATGGAATGCCATTATTATATTACTTGTCCTTACCTTAGGCATAAAAATGAATAAATATTATAAAATCAAGATCCATTTAGTGTTGGAGTTACCAGATACTACATGAATGAATCTTTACAACTTTAAATTTTCTAAGACCAGCATCTACCTTTGACAAATTCTTTGACCATGAAGTCCTATCAGGCATGCCAAAATTGTGATCAACCAAATTTTAAATTTTCTCCAGCCTCCTTAAATTTATTTTAACATTGAAATACCTCTCATGTTGTGGGTGACAATTCTTAGAGGTGAGTCTCTAGATTGAAGGGCTATCTCCCTTTCACAACACCTATAACTAACCACTAACCTACTTGATTTGAAGTAAAACACATATAAAGAGATTAAAACTAATATAATAGAGGTGATACACCAATATAAAATATATAAGCCTACTCAAACCTACACTATGAAAGACAATTCACAAAACTGATCTCAAAACCCAAGGTTCTCCTAACAAAAGTGTTTCAACATGAAGGTAAAATGGAATGTGTTTCTCAAAGTAGATGATTAATAGGTATTATCATAGATAATAGAAGTATTATTCATACTTAAATACAAAAAAAACAACCATTTTCACATTATAATATGTATTATAAGGTAGATCACTTATACAAAGAATGAAAGAGTGAGATGAACATAAGAAGAGGCAACTATCACTTACCATTCAACTATGAACTACTTCACACACTTAAGTAATAATTTGAAAAATTAAAAATAGATTTAAATATTTTATTCAAAGGTAAAGTTATTATTTAAATTATCATGTCTTCTTGATACTAAATGTGAATGGGTTATAATGCCAAAAGTGGTAGCTTATATAGATAAATGAGGAAGAGAGAGAGGGGCATAGAAGAGGGAGAGAGACAAGTGTCCAAAAGAGTTAAAATCAAGAGATGGGTAATGTAATATTCCAAATATACTTTAAAATACATGTGTCTCTCCTTTTAATATGATCTATCATCCAAGTGGCATTGGAGTTATAATCTCATCTTGACACCTTGCACAACTCCTCAAAACTACCTTTCTTTGCACATGAGAAGTGAAAAATGGAAATTTTAATCATAAATTCACCATGATATACTTTCATACCTTCTCATTTGATTCTTTTCCTACATTTATAAATTCCCTTGATCTAATATTCTAATGGAAATCATCATTCATATGCTTAGGTGCCTTAAACCCCCTTCATCTACCATGCCTAGCCTTGTCCAAGTGGCTCAAAATGTTAATTCAAACTCAAAAAGGTAATATATCTCCATTATAGGCATTAAAATACCTTATTATACTTAAATAAATCCAATTTGGTTCATGGAACAACTCTCAAGACTCCATTTTGCTCCTCAAGCTCTTAATAGGCCTCTTTTCCTTGGAGCCCTAAAATCATGTAAACCTCCTTTTGTAGGATATTTTATTAATTTTAATAACAAAATAATGTAATATTAAAGGACTAAATATGGATTTACAACTTCATGACAAGTTACAGGTCCTAAAAATGAGTGGAAGTGCCCTTTTCTACTATTCTCTTCTCCTAACTAGGCCTCAATTAGGTCTCCTTGCCTATAAGACTAATTTTTTGATCCAAATATCTTACACACATGTGAAAACACAAAAAATAATGTGATTCACTTTCCTTCCCATCAAAAACTTCCATGCCAAATTTTAGGTCTTGAGACCTTGTGGAAGTGTGAGAACCATGAAATAGTCTTGAAACATGGGCTCTTTTTGAGCCTGTTAAAGACTACCTTAAAAATGTAGTTTATTTTATCACTTACAGGATGTCATATACATATTTTTAGTATTTAATTGGTGTAACACATCCCAAATTACCTATTCAAATATTTTTCAAGTTTTTCATTGCTCAAAACCCTACAAAACACCAAAAATCCTTGCAAAATAGTGTATTTAATGTAGTCTATACAGCTACAAGTATAGAAAAAGTACACATTGAGAATATATTTTGATTATGGAAAAATTTTAAGGATTTTATAAGATCAAACTAGGTCATATCATGTGATTTGGATACCAATCTTCCACATTGGGTCTTTGTTAGGGTTTAAACCTATTCTAGTTCTTAATGATTGTTCATAAACCTTAGCCCCTAAAAAACTTGAACAAATGACACAAATATCAATAAAAATATCCCCCTAAACTATCCTTATGATACTAGGTTACCATTCATTCTATCTGTACATTATTGAGTGTAATAAGTTGACTCTTAGGTTGTAAATAGGCCATTATAAAGGGGTTGATAGTCTTAACCATTATTTATGCCTGTTATGGGTCTAATACAAAAAATAAATCCATAAGGTTTAATATTATTAACCTCATTACCAACCTTTAAAACCATTTTTTCCCATTCAACATGCTAAGTTCTCAATAAATCAATAGAAATTCTTCTATAAAATGTAGTCATGTACTAGAGGAACTCGAGGAAGGTCTTATAGGCCTAATTGGAATTTTATTATCTTTAACATATTGGTAGATGATATTGTGGGTATGTAATATCATATTGAACATTTAAAATTCTTCAAACTTAAAATCTACTCCCAACAAGTCTCCCTTTCCATGACTACCCATATAGGCCTATGTATGGTTTTAGGCTTGTTTGGCCTAGAACTGAGCTTTCAACATTTCCACTCTTTTTTACTGAGTCTAAGGATATTATGGAGTTTTAACATAACTATTAAATCATTATCAATAAATTTTCCTTCCCTCATACCTCTTCTCTTCATTATAAATAAGAAACTTTCACTTAGCTAGGTAGGTAGTCTTGTAGCTTCATTGCTATGAAGGCAGGGTTGAGATGAGTCTTGACCAGTCTCTTTTGGTCACTCTTTCATGATCATCCTTTTTAAATACCATGACTTCAAATGGTTTCATATTTTTTAAATTCACCTAAGGTAGAATTTAGTTTTCCTTATGTGTACTCTACCTTCTCTTTAAGTTTTCAATTAGCCTACTTCATTAGCAACCTATAGGTATCCATTGAGGTGTTTGAATGTACTTTAGGATTTATGACTTCAAATACAAGTAATTAAACATCCCAATGACTTTTTATAAAGTGATATGAGTTTATAACCTTCTCTAACTACCCAAAACCCCTCACTTTCACAAATACACAATTATTCTTTCACATGGTTGTAAGTGGTCATTTGAGGAGAGTTTGAACATGAGATTTTAAATTAGCTTTCTCAATTATATAATTGACCTTAGAAGTATCCAAAATTCATTATAGGATCATTTTAATTATCTTATAATTTTCATTCTCTTTCATAGCATGTTACAAACCTTTACCTTCATGTCTTAAACTCAAATATGTGTATGAGTACTAGGTTTGTGAAATCCATTAGTGAGAATGACACTAGTCACCTCAACCTTTAATGAATCTCAAAAGGTTTAGATGTATTAAATAATTTTTGCATTAAATATACACTATATGAAGTCATGTTTGATACCTTTTCTTGTCTTGATGGAAATTAACTTTCAATCCAAAATGAGGACCTATATGTATGTCACATGTAGGTCTTAATTTTGATTACATAGGCTGATAAGATAGATTCTTAAACCCTTTGTCACTTTTATTGTTGTGTCAAATTTTATACCATTATCTATCATCTCTCAATATCTTGTATATCTCATCTAAACATTATATAATCTCAAGTCTCTCATTGGTATGTACAACCTATGTATAAAGTTTGTGCATAGAGGTTAGGGTCTATTCATTCATGATTTTGTTGATGATAGTGGAGTTTATAAATTCAAAAGGTGTTTATAAGTCTGTATCATAGTTATCCATGGCTAAAACATCTTCAACATGAACTTAGACCCATGGATGCTCACTTACAAGTCTATAGACCTGTGAGTGACTAGACTTGTCTAAGTCTATGTCAGAGATTGTATTAAGTCCCATTTTCATCATATTTAACTTCCAACATGCTCAAAAATTTATTCCTCATATGTTATGATGGTTTCTCATTTTCTTTTGGTCCAAGTTTGGAAATCATGCTTGTGGAAGACTGTTAATACACAAACCATACTTCCAAAGAGCAAGACAAAACACCTATTGAAGGATCATCTACAAAAATTTACTTTTCAAGGAGAGAGAAAATGAACCATGGAAAAATGAGGGGATTTTCCATGAATTATAAATCACTTGAAAACCTCTGAAGGTAGCAACACTTTAAACCAACCAAAAACACTTTCATATGGGGTGATATATTCCACATGTTTGAGGAACTTATTCCTTTGATGAAGACACCTCATGATATAAATTTGTATATGAAAATATAATTTATATGAGTAATTTGACCTATAAAAACATCCCAAAAAACCATTCTCCTCTATTGAATTCTAGCATGAAGAAACATGATTAAAACTAGACCCTACTTGAATGGACAAGGGATAGTGACATGCTATCACTCTTAATAATTATTCATAAATGAGGGGCCATGAATATGGAAAAAAAAATCCACTAAATGTTGAGGTAAAAAACCACAAAATTTATGAGAATGGGAGTGCGAACGCGATAGCAGTCGTGCTGAAACCCTTTCCCCTGCGGTTGCTTCCTCACTCGAATGGAGACTAGATCTCTACCTGGGAACAGTGGGATCATTGGTGCTGGGGTGCGGCACTGAAAGCCCTATCTTTTTTTTTTGCATGGTTCTATGTTTTTTACCTTGGTTTTCCATTTTGTGGCTATTGTGCTGACCTTCACCCTGTTTCTGAGTGGATCAATGTTTTTTTGGAAAGATTTTGTATGCCATGGCGGCGTTTCCTCTGGGTAAAGGGGATGATCTTTGTAGACTTCAGGATGGAAGGGTTGGGTGGTGGCGGTGATGAATTCAGGGGTTGGTTTTGTGGGGGGTTACCCCTGAGGGTGATCCACACAAAGTGGTATTTTGTGGCCATTTTATTGATCCAAGCCCTAGCCCATGCGGCCGCTTTATTCGCTTTCATATCCTTTATACTAGGGCCATTGCTCATTTAGAGGTGCTTCTAGACATTGGAGATTTTTTCAATGATTAGATTTCCATGGCGGTATGACCTCTATTGAGGGGGAGTTTGGGCTGATGACTAGGTGGATGGATTAGGCGTTGGTGGCGCTGGTTTTGGGGCTTGTTTCATTATTTTTGTTGTTGTTTGTGGGTAGCACATTTTTTGGGTTTGATGGATCACACTCGGGTGTGGCCGTCATCATTTTTTGATCTGACGGTGTCTTCTTCTTTCTTGGTGACAGAGAAACCTAAGGTATTCTGGGGTTTTTTTTTGTCACGATAAATGTTGGTTTCTATTGTTATATTTTTTAGCATGTTTTCAGGTTGTTTAACCTAGTTTTTTTGAGGTTTCAAGTCCTTGTAAAACTTGGTTTTGTTACTATTTTTTAGTGGGTTGGCCTTCCTTGGCAGTTTTTAATGTCTTATCTTTCTTGATATGTATAGGGTTTCGGGGGCCCTTCAAAACCTATTTTTACCTTAATCTAAAACATACCCACATTTATTAATTTTTAGATCATCCACACCTAGCTCTCATTCATATTGACTAGCATGCCTCTATTTGATTCTTGTTTTATTTTGCCTAACTTTGCTAATGGTTGATTAATGTGTTTTTCAAGATGCAGGTTTAATGAAGACCCAAGTGTGTGGATAATGTTTAGGGTTTTATAATTCAAATGATAAATTGGCCCTTTGATTAATTCATTTGTTCTTAAATGTCCAATTGAATTCATGTTTGAGAATCTAAAAACCCTTAGTCTCATTATTTTAGCCTAAGCCTTTTAAATTTGCATGGGAACAATTATTTATGTCATGGACTTAGTTTAATTCTTATCCTAAGGTTTCATCATTTTTATCAACATGACCAAACCTTAGTTTAAAAATCTTATGGTTGGTCCCTTTGTGTCCCGAACACCCTTTGTTCCTATGGGTTAACCAATCACATGGTCCCTTTCATTATGTTCTAACTTATCCTAAAGCCTTATCCTAAAGTTTTAATTACATTTATTAATATAATAAAAACTTTAGGCTAAAACTTTATTCCATGTCTTTTACTATCCACGATACTGATTTATCATGCTTTAAAACATATCTTAAAATTTTATCATAAGATTTTATTGTGTTTATCAACACAAATAAAACCTTAGTCCAAAACTTTAGCCTAAGTTCTCTATATTTCCTGAACCTTACATCATTTTTTTGTCCACAAGATCTATGGTGTGCATTTAATCAAGAAAATTTTATCTAATGATGTGAGGTAAAGTCAATAAGTCAAGTACCTTGATCAATGATATGTGCTCACTGAAGAAAAAGGATCAAATGGTGCATATCAACCCCTCAGATTGAGATCTGATAGAGCACAAAGTGACTAACCACATATGATCTGATGGTGTATATCAAAGGTTAAAAATTTATAGCATAATGAGCAAGTTTAGATATTCCAAGTGTTATGATCACAATGGATAAATAAAGCTCAAGCATGTCCTCGAAGATCAATGGTACACGGTTGAGTGTACACATTCTGATCAATGGTACATGTTAATTCAAAACATTAATGAAGCTCTAGGATGAATGAGTTAGTAACAAGTGTCACCATCATGAGAACCCTATTAGATATCCAATGGTATGTTTAGTGAAGGATAGAACCCAATAGATAAAGATGTATATAGCATGATTGATTTGTGCAACCAAGATCAATGATGTAAGATCAATGTTGATATTTCAATGAAGCATAAAATGAATGCAGAAGTGACAAGTGTCACAACCATGTGGAATATAGTAAACTAGATAATGGCATTCAACCTCTCAGATCAATATCAATGAATTAAATTTATCTATGCAAGTATATCCAATGGTACAATCCTAGGTGGAAGATATAGACCTAATGATGTGTTGACACATTTCCTAAATGCAATGATTACATTTTGAAAGTTAATAAATAGAATGACATGGTGATTTCATGTTGTCATACATATCAAGTCAAAAGATTTTATGGACCTAGAAAGGAAAATTTATAAATGTGCCAATCTAATAAAAAACTAAGTCATAAATCTCACATAATTCAAATAGTTACCACCATTAAAGATATATAAAAACCTTCAAAAAATACCTAACATAAACATAAGCCCTAATTTGACCTTGTGATCATTGAAAATGAACCAAAGAGAGGTGAATTAACATATTTGCAAGAATAATTCAATCTATATCCAACCATTAGTGAGAAATTTAACAAAATTCATAGCCATGGTAGCTCAAAAAGGTGTTTCCAAGGAGGATATAGAGCTCTATTTGACCACAGTATAGAAGGGATAATTTTCAAGGACACATAGTTCAACACCACAACTTTGAACATAGGAGACAACAATTGGTCCAAGATTTTTTGGACCATTGAAGAACAACCAATGATTACAATAGAGGAGGAGAAGAACGTGTTTATAAAGAGGATCTATTATGACATATTTTTTATACAAATGACTGGTCTACATTATGCAAGGAGCAAAGCCATAGGTACTTCACTATATTGATATAATTTCTCCCATTTTTAAGGATAGTAAAATAGATAAGGGAATGATTGCTCATAAGTGTAGTTTCAAGAAGATTGATTATATTTCTCCCATAGCCTTTGAGAAATACTAAAAATTGCCTAAACCCCAAGTAGACTTAACCAAAATCACCAATTGGGCACAAGAGAATGACTTAACAAGCATCCTTACCCTATGGTTATATTCTAGGAATCAAGTGTTTTTAGATTTTAATAGCAACATCCCCATTATCCAATTTATATTGGGGATTTAAATGATCATGACAATGATGAGAAAGTTGTGTGGGAATCTAACCACTACCTATGTAGATAAACTTTGGGTCCCCTTAATCTATTTCATGGTTGAGAAATAGGTCACCCCTCCTCTAGGTGAAGTAATCAAAACCCTTTTGAGTAGACATTTTTATTTAATAAAAAAGAAGACTAGGGCTCAATTTTACATGATGTCATACCTTTTGGATGCCCTTATTACTAAAACAAAAAAATTCAACCTTAGGGAATGGTTACCTGATGGGACACAAACTATTTCACAATATTACTCCAAGTTTCATATATTTAAGTACAAGGATCACATCCAATTCATATGTGACTATGTTCACCCAACCCTTAGTGATGCCATCATTGGGATCCCAATGATGAGGGTCAACCCCCTAATAAAGAATACTATTGAATCCATGGGGGATGTATGGATATATCATGATTGTACCATCATTAGGATTAAAGGGACATAATGCAACCCACTTTGTCTACTTATCCATGTATCAATCAAACTAGTAGATCAAGAAATAGCTAATCAAATATGCAATATAATAGATGGTCTTTACAAGACCAAAAGGAACGGACTGCTTCACACCCTCCCCATAACCATTGGTAGTATTGTCTTGACATAATGGGACAATATTGAGGATGATTTTAAACACAAGATGTATTTAAATTTAAAAATTGATGAGCTAAGGTAGTGGAACTCTTATGTAAGAGTGAAGGACCACTTGAAATCAAAAGGGATGTTGAATGTACCTTATAAGCACTAGCCTAGTCCTTTTGACTCCATGTACACAAAATCATCTTCATTCTTCGAGGTCATAAGGAGATTGAAAAAACACAACATCAATCTATAATCTAGGATGTTGAGGGAGCAAAAGGGATGAGATGATAGATGGTAATTAGGGCGAAGAAAATATCATTATCAAAACCTAAACTTGAAATATATATTGAGAAAAGGCTAGAGGAAATAAGGCCTGATGAAATTACATCTTCTTCGGCCCTAGTAGAAGAACAAGAATCACCTATTAATGAAATTCACATGTTAGAATTAGACCCTGGGGAGATAGTGAAGATGCTTTTAAAATGTTATCCAATTCCTATGAGTTTGATGAGGGAGAGGCATAGTTGAAAGAAAAAAAGAGGAAAAGGGGAAAGAAATATTAGATCTATTTCATGTGGATACCCCCAAAAGAGAAGCTGAGATAGTCATGGTTCCAATAAGGATTAAGAATCCTAAGGTGACTTTTACTCATTTTTTTAGTGAATTCAATCTCTTTAATTAAGAAAACTTGATTCATGGTCCAACCATTCCAGAATGGTTCATCTATGGTAAATTACATAAAGTGCCTAGTAGGCACCATTCATGGGCTATGATGCAAGTCATCAATATACTTGTTCATGAAGAGGTTAAACCATGGATTGTGATTCTAAAATAAGAGAATGGGAGAAGGTTGGCTTCTCTAGAAAAATCAAGTGGAGCACAAATGGAATTCTTAAATCCCAAGGCAACTCAATCCTTAATTGGTGTCAAATTTAACCCAATAATATCTGAACTGCTAAGGGTAATAGAGAAGAAGTCATAGTTGGTGGAGAGGAGATCACTTTCCAAAATGTAGAACTATTGACTAATTTAACTCTAGTGGGAGGACATAGGCCTAGAGATATATAGATATTTAAGGAGAACATATTTGAATTAGCCTAAGAATAATCATAATAATTACAAACTACCCTCAAAGGTATGTAACAGTAGAAAGAGAATTTAAAAAAATAAGTTGTATTGTCAGTCCCAAATGCTATGGTCAAAATGTTTGAAGAGACCTTATTTGACATGTTCAATTCTTTAAAGTTAATAAATCCTAGACAAAGTGTATTGACCCAATAGGATGCACCATCCAAGAGCCTAATTCATCAATGGTAGGGGTCAAAGGATAAAATAAAATATTTGACCAATATCCTTATAGAAGATTAAATTCATGATCTCAAAACAATTAGCTTGGCTCATCTGAGCACAGTCATGGGTTTGTTGATAAATAAAATAAAAGGTTTAAGCAAGTGGTGTAGGGACCTAGAAAGCCTTTATGAAGAGGACAAGAATTTGAAAAATAATATGGAACATATAATGGGAACCATGATCACTGAACCATCCACACTTAGTTCCGTAGGTCTCATCACTGATGAGGAGTTCAGGCTTAGAGCCAAATTGGTCATACAAAAAGTTAGAAGAAAAATCCAAGGAAATATTGGATTAGACAATAGTAGGATCATGGACATGATTCTAAAAATAGAGGAAAAGATTACTAAATCTAGGAGCATCAAGGAGGCTTTAGGAAGAGATGACAAGGATTTTAAAGGCTTGACAAACCAAGAAGATGGTCAATTTGAAACTGATTTATGAACAACAAAGAGAAATGAAGATCTTACAGTAGTAACAGGGGACTATATCAGCCATAAGGTCTCAAAGTTAGTGGGATAAGGAATATTCCTTTTGTAACTAAGCTTGTATAATATCTTGAAAAGAGAATATTCTTATTTGTAAATGCATGTGGAACTTGTATAGCACACTACCTATAGGTTAGTCATTTGGAGTCTTTAAAACCTTCTATAATGATTTCAAAAGGATAGTTGTCCTTAACATTTAACATGACTGATTGACATACCTCATGAGTTGCCTATATAAAGAGATATTATTCGTTGTAAAAGAGAGGGAGTTTTTCAGCCAAAAACTATTTATAACTTTTAATAAATTAATATAAGCAAGGATTTCTACAAATTTTATCCAGATTTGTTTGTGTAAATTTATTTCTCTCTCAATTGTTTGTTTTACAATTCAAATTTCAATGGTTCTGATTGATTCTTGATTTTCATTTTTTTAAATGCAGATTTTTTAACTTGTGCTAATGCTAGGTTAGTTGAAGATTATTAAGTTCATTTTGTTATCAATTCTTAAGTTCATTTTTTTATCTTTGAATTTCATATAAACATGCTTATGTTGTTTATTTGTAGGGTAAATTGTTAAATTGAATAGTCTTTATCTATATTCTTTCATTTCCTTAGATGCTTACATAATGTGATTTAGGATTTGAGCTTATGTTGTTTCATGTTATACATTAGTTTTAATGTGCATATTTGGATGGTATTTGAACTTTGTCATAATATATGTGTTAAATATCAGCAACATAAATATGTCTCTTCTCTGTGCTACCTTTCCTTTTTCTCTTTCTTTGACCCATTCACTTTATTTAACTTCATTGTATATATTCATGCCAGTTTAGCTTTAGACTTAGGTTTGATAATAATTCACTCTAATTAGCATAGATTGTCTTTAATTCCATAGATCAACTTTAGGCCACGATTGCTCCCAACAACCAAACATTATAAATTTGTGAAACAATTCATTTTATTTTCTTCTATTCCACCAAATATATCAGGATTATCATAATAGACAACTCATGTAATGGACTCTCTGAGTCCAAAAATGAGAAGTGTTTTTTGAACACTCTGAACCACCTATGATACACTTTCAGGCATCAATAGGGAATGACTTTTTTTGGTGATAGAAGGAGGGCCTTAGTTAGATCTTTGTAAATTTGGGACATTTTTACTCATTTTAGTGAATTTTTCTAAAATATAGGTATATTATTTACATATTTGCATTTTTTTGACTCAATTGTGTAAAAATCAATAATTTGGATGGTTTTAGAACCATCTTTGTGCATATTTAGATAAAGATAGGTATTCTTTGAAAATTCATGAATAATTGTGGTAAAGATAGCTTGAAATCTATGAAGCCAACAAGTTTGAGGTTAGTGATAGTTATTTTATTCAAATATTGACTGATCCTTTGTAAATTTGAGTTTATTTGAGTTTAGACTATAGAGATCATTTAGATATACATATTTGGACATATTTTTTAGCTAATTTAGTTAAAGATTGATGTCCTTTGCTATTATTTATACATATATATGTAAAATTTGCTTAATGTACAAGTTTGATCATTATTCTTTGTAAAGATAATATTTACACATATTTTTTCAAAAGGGGTTCAAATCTCTCAAGCTAGAATTGCGAAGGATAAGGACTAGGTCACGTGCAGAGACAAGGGTTCCCCTTCTTTCATTACAAGTTCATAGGAGAGCTAGGTGAGATAAAGGTAAGAATATACTTTCAAATTATTAACCAACTTCACCAATTTAGGGTGTTCCTATGTTCAATCCCTATTAAAATAGGGCTTGGATAGGTGGTTCTTTAATCAATGTGTCAGGTGTGGTATATTACCTTCCTCGTAATCTTAAAAAATATTTTAGTCCTAATATTATTGTGATACCTAAAGAACATATTACATATTTTAAAGCTACTTTAATATTGCTAAATTTAGTTCATGAAGATGTAACATGTAGGTTATTTCCATTTACTTTCAAATATGTTTCATATGAGTGGATTCTCAGCCTTCCAGAGAATTATATCACTAGTTGGAATAATTTTAATAGGATATTTACTGATCAATTTGGTAAAATCATCAGTCCTTGTATTCTTTAGCAATAATTCACCATGGTGAAAATGGATTCTAGTGAAATAATTAGAGCCTTTAATGCTAGATTCCAAAAATGTTTAGTAGAACCATAGCTCCTTATAGGTCTGATGAGGCATTAGTCTTAGAAATATACAATGATGCCTTGGATCCCATGACTTTTTGCTTTCTTAAAATATATACTCAGATCATTAACACATTAACCTTAGCTTATGATGATGTTATGATAATTAATGACCAAATGCAACCCATGGCCAAATGACATACAATATTCCCAATATCAATCCAAATTTTCCCATTTTAAATGTCATTCCCAATGCTAATCAAAATATGCCTACCCTAAATTAACTTCCAATTCTAAACCAACTAACTTTATGTCATGATCATCCTAGCTAAATCTTGGGATTCTTAAATAATTTTGCAAGTGGATATCATCCACAAGATCAAAGAGATTTGGTTCCAACCATTAACACTAGTAACACTTAAGTTCATAATTTTGAATCCCTAAAGAATGAGAATGACTCTATATTAAAGATGGTTTAAACGATAACCATTGATTTTTTTCAACTACAAAATCAAGTTGGAAATATTAGGGAGAGATATAACAAGAACTTCTCTTTTCAAAGGTTTAATAGACCTATAAATAGGTTCCAAAACAACAACAATAACCATAAAAAATGAGTCATCTATTAACAAGAATGTGTCTAACATAAATCTTAGTGATGTTACTTTGCCAGATTATTGTAGAGTTCATTGTACTTCAAAACATGGAGAATTGGATCGTCTAGAATTTTGTAATGCTTTTGAAGATTTTCAAGAAGAATTAGATAATTTTGAAGTTGTCCCTAATAAATACAATGGTTTAGGTGCATTAGCTTCTTCAAGGTCATCTAAATCTTATGATTCAACTCTTATGGTGGAAACATCTAAGTTCCCATTTCAAGAAGAGAATGAGCATGAGGATATTCCTAAATAGATTCATTATTTTTAGTAATATCTAAAGAATAATTATCCTCTAAGAAATAGGGAGAAGAAAAAACCTTTGATAATCTCAACTCCACCAAATAACTTTGATACTCCTCATGATACTACATCAGACAATAACCTAGATCCTCCTAAGTGAATTACCTCTAAAATTAATGTTGATTCATCTAATAGGACTAGATACAATATAGTTGAGGACATAAAAAGGATTAAAGATAACATTACTTTGTATGAGCTGACTCATATTACTGAGCAAGGGAACCTATTTTTAGAATCTTTGTCTAATAAGCCTATCAAACCACAAAAGGTTGCACATGCTAACATTATAATACACAAGAGCAAAGCAAATGTCCCACCTTTCTTGCTAATAGTTATAATTTTTGGTAAGAATTTTCATAAGTGATTATTATATTCTAGTGCATCTATAAATATCATGCCTTGAGATATTTGTGAACAAATTAGTTTGACTCTAATTAATTATGATAGAGTTTTAACTCAATTAGATAAATCAAGATTCAAAGTAGTTAGTGAATTATTGAATATTAACATGTATATTGCTTCTGAACTAAGGATCCAATAATTTACTGACATATAAGTGGTGGACAATCCTAATGCTTATGGGATGTTATTGAGTAGAGATTGGATAAGGGCCTTGAATGGTTACATGTCAACTAATTATTCACATATGTGGATTCCATGGAAGGGAGTTCCAAATCAGATCAAGATAAAGAGGGAGCCTAATATGAAGTATATGATTACTAAATACAATGATACCAATGAGAGGGTCAACATGGTTAACATAGATTTGGGTGTTTACACTATTGACACCCCAAAGGTATGTGACTCTAAAACTTATCATGTTATGCCTAGATTATGTAAGTTATACTTTGATAGTGCTAGTTATAAATTAGGTTCTAGATTAGGAGTGGTGTTAATCAATCCCATTGAGAAATAATAAAATGCCTCTTAGAAACTTCAATTCCCTTACACTATTAATTTGGTAGAGTATGAAGCACTTATTCTAGGATTATATTTTGTTATTAAACATAAGGTCAAAGAACTATTAGTTTATGGTGATTCTGAACTAGTAATTAATCAGGTCAAAAGTAAGTATCAATGCAGCTTTTCCTATCTTAATTAATATAAGTTTAGAGTATGGGACTTAATTGAATGTTTTTATGCTTTTAACATTGTGTCAATCCCTAAGGAAGAGAACAAGGCTACTAATAAACTTGCTTCAGCTACAACCAACCTTATGTTCAATCAAAGATCCAAGCTATAAAGCCTTACCATTTAATTTATTCCTTTTTCCTCAATCCCTAATAATATCAACCATTTGTAGGTATTCAATGATGATTGGTATATTTTAGACTTCATGAATAGTTCAGGAGTATTTGAGTCTCACATCAATAATGAAGCTATTGAAAATACTCTTGATAAAGCTAATATTGATGACAAAATTATGTATCTAAGTGAAAATAAAATTCCAAAGGTCATGATTTCCATATAAATATTATTTGACATAGATAAACTAGCTAGAAATATCAAGGTTCCCAAGGTAAATGGGAAAGATTATAAAGTAAGTGACCTAGGAATAGAAGGTCAACCCCAGCTAGCAAATATTGGTACAACCACCACTAGTGAAGAGTTAAGAAAAACTAAATATTTGTTGACCAAGTATAAATATGTTGTAGCATGGTCATATGAGTACTTAACAATCTTTGGTCCTAGGATCATAACTCATACCATACCACTAAAAGAAACCTGCAACCCTTTTAGGCAAAAATAGAGACCTATCAACCTTGTGATAGAACATTTGATCTACAAGGAGGTAAAGAAGTTACTAGATGCTAAGATAGTGTTTACCATTATAAAATCCACTTCGGTATCTAACTATGTGCCAGTTAGGAAGAAAAATGGCAAAATAAGGTTGTGTATAGACTTTGTAAATCTGAATAGAGCATCTAAAAATGATAACTATCATTTTCCTTCTCTTGATCAAGTTATTCAAATTATTAGTGGTTCTACAATGATGTCCTTTCTTGATGGTTTTTTAGGATATAACAAAGTACTTGTGAACAAGGAAGACAAATTAAAAAATGCATTCACTATTAAGTGAGGCACTTTTTCCTACAAAAAGATGCTCTTTGGACTAATAAATGTAGTTGTAACTTTCTAAAGGGTAATGGACCATGATTTCCATGGGATGATAGGTAAGTGCATTATCATTTACATGGATTACTTAATTATATTTTTTAAAAATAGGGAATACCACATCATGTACTTGTAATAGGTCTTTGAAAGATGTAGAAGGTATAGAATTTCTCTCAATCCAAAGAAAATTATTGTTTGTGTTACTGAGGGAAAATTTTTATGATATGTTATAACTAAGGATGTTATTTAAGATACCCTAATATATTGGATGCCATATCCAAGATATAAATCCTTAATAGTAGCAAAAAATTGAAATCTTTCTTTGGGAAGATTAACTTTGTAAGGAAGTTTATTTCTAGTTTTGCAAAAATAGTGATACATTTTAATGACATGTTGAATAAATATGTCAAGATCACATGGAATGAAGAGACAAGTAAAGCTTTCAAGGACATAACATAAGCAATTGGAAAAACCCCTATGATAATAAGTCTAGACTTTACTAAAGACTTTTATCTTTATTCCTTTGCTTCTGATCATACTATAGCTATTGTTCTAACTCAAAAGATAGATAAATGTGACCATCCTATTGCATTTATGAATACCAATTTTAAAAATGTTAATTTGGACTATTCTCTTATTGATAAATAAGCATTTGCTTTATTTAATGTAGTCAAGAAATTTAGGCACTAAATTCTTAGGAATAAGATGCATGCCATCCTGTCAGACCCTACCACTAAGCTTATGTTGATTCAATGTAAAATTGGAGAGAGAAGAGGTAAGTGGATGTATGTTCTCCAAGATTATGATCTAGAAATGAAGACTGTCAATTTGATAATATGTCAAGGTATAATTTAGTTAATTGATAATACTAATACCAAATTGAGTGTCATGCAGGTAGAGCAAAAAACATTTCAACCTAATGATTGGTATGATCCTATTGTTTATTTTCTAATCAATGTTTTTTAACATGTAGGATTGAGTAGAGATCAAAAGAGAGATTTAAGCCTCAAGCCAACAAATTTATTTATCAATGATGGAGTATTATATAGAAAAAACTTTAAAGTTATTTCCCTAAGGTGTGTTTACAAGGAAGAGTCAACTAAGATCTTGAGCATGTTCTATGAAAATCTTGAAAGTGGACATCCACCTAGAAGGAAAACATCCTATAATATCCTTAGGGCTAGTTACTATTGGTCTATGATCTTTAAAGATGCTCACAAGCATATGAAATAATGCCATTCACATCAAGCCTTCAACTCTAGAGAGCCCAATGTAGCCATTCCATTGAAGCTAGTCATCATTGATAAGCCTTTTTCTCAATAGGGATTAGACTTTATGGGGATCATTAACCCCAATTCCACAAATGATCACAAATATGTTCTAACTACTACTAACTACTGCATAATATGGATTGAATTAGTGGAAACCAGGTAGTGTAAGACTAAAGAAGTGATCAAATTTTTAGAAGAGAATATCTGCACACAGTTTGGGACACCAGTTTCTCTAGTTTGTGATAGTGGATCTACTTTAGTATCCATTGAGATAATTGAGTGAGTATATGACAAAAACATTATCCTCCAATTCTCATCAAACCATTATCCTTAAGGTAATGGAGTGTTAGAATCAACAAATAAGAATTTGATGTATGACATAAATATTTTTGAAGTTGATAAACCAAGAACATAACACAAATTACTCAAGTATTCCCTTTGGACAGATATAACTAAAGTCAATCAAGCTCTCAATGCATCACCATTCTTGTTGATATATGGTCAAAAACCTATATTCCCTATAACACTCAAGCTTCCAATATAAATTTTCATTCAAGAGTACATGGAGGAGGATATATAATTTACAAATTCAAGATTGATGGGCATCATACAAATGGAAGATGCACGAGAGGAAGATTTTACCAATTTCAGCAAACACCAAACCATAGTAAGAGGTGGTTTGACAATCATTCAAAAAAAGTGTTTAGACAAGGAGATTTAGTTCTTATTTGGGATAAGGCCTCAAAACCAAAAGGAAAAGATGGGAAGTTCACAACTTTGTGGATTGACCCATATCAAATTGTTGAGAAGATAACATCTTCAAACTAAAAGACTTACAAGGAGTAGAGTTCACATTTCCAACCAATGGGAAATATCTCAAGAAATATTTCTCTATTGGTCCATCTAACATCTTCATGGAATGAACTATAAGACTAGTTAGAGGTAGCGTAAGTAGGATTTAGACTAGTTTCTTTTTTGTTCTTTCTTGTTCCTTACTTGTGCATAGTGTTTGTATATTTTTTTGCTTATTTCCTTTGTTTTCTATTTGCTTTGTGTTTGGTGTGTTTGTTTTTTGTATTTTCCTCCTTAATTTTAATAAGTCATTTTTGACAATCTAGGGATCAACACTCCTAATTGCTCAATAATTTCACTAGTTAGGAATGTAGGTCTGACATCTTAGCACTGTTTGACCATGGAATGTTGAAATATGAGTTTGAATTTATAATTTGGAGAAACTAGTAAAGACCAATAGGTAGGATAATTTATCCTTGATATTCTAAGCCTTGTTTTGATCTAAGCTTGATTCTAAGAATGATTTCACATGTAGGGTGAAAATTTGAATTATTAGAACATAGTAATGTTTGCACTTAATAAACATCATTTCCTAGGACAAAGTTTGAAACCAAGGATGATTGTCTGAAGACCAAACATTTGACCAAATCCCACAACCTGTCTATCCTGGTTTCCAAAATTTAATAGAAAGTCAAAATGATTTGAAAAATACAAAAATAAGAGCTTTAATGTAGAATTCAAGAACTTTCTAAGCAGAGGTGATTCTAGTAATCTCCACTAGGGCTATGGATGCTTGACTGGTAATGGATCAAGGCCTTGAGTGGAGCCAAAGGTATCTCTATCAAGGCTATAAATGTTTGGTTAAAAGTAGAGAAATGCTTAAGCCTTCCTTGACTTAAAGAATGATTCTTAATGAACATATAAATATGTTATAAGTCAATTTTAATGGTCAAGGTCATGAATTTGAAAGTTGTTCTCTAAATCCTATGGCAATCAGTAAGTGGAATCAAAACACACACTCAACATGGCTATGTTTTGATATTTTATCCTAACTTTGCATATGTGAGACTTGTCTTAATTGTGGCTTGATCTTAACTATGGTAATTGATCATGTGTAATAATTAGCTTAGTTATTAGTCTAAACTAGAGTCTCTGAATTTTAAGATATTTCTATGTTTCCCCCATAAGTCCTCCATTTGTTGAGGTCAACATACCCTCATTTCAAAAATGGGGACCCTTGTTTCAAAAAATTTCAAATTTATGATTTGAATTGAAAATTCCACTTGATCAAAATGCATTATTTGAAGATAATCCACACCTATCTCTCATATATCTTAACTAGCATGTCTCTATTTGATTTTTATTTTATTTTTCCTAACTTTTCTAATGGTTACTTCATGTGTTTTTCAAGATTTAGGTTTAATGAAGACCTAAGTGTGTGGAAAATTTTCAAGGTTTCATACTTTAAATGATAAACTGACCCTTTGATTAAGTCATTTATTCTTAAATGTCCAATTGAATTCATATTTTATCATCTAGAAACCATTAGTCTAATTATTATAGCCTAAGCCTTTTAAATTTGCATTCAAATTTATATGGGAACAATTTATGCAGGAATAATTTGCACAGGAACAATTATTTATGCCATGGACTTAGTTTAATTCTTATCTTAAGGTTTAGTCATGTTTATCAACATGACCAAACCTTAGTCTAAATATCTTATGCTTGGTCCCTTTATGTCTTGAACCCCCTTTATTCCTATGGGTTAACTAATTACATGGTCCTTTTCATTATGTTCTTACTTAGCCTAAAGCCTTATCCTAAAGTTTTAATTTCATTTATTAATACAATAAATACCTTAGGCTAAAACTTTATGCCACATCTTTTACTATTTGTGGGACTGTTTTATCATGGTTTAAAACTTAGACTAAAATTTCATCCTAATATTTTATCATGTTTATCAACATGAATAAAACCTTAGTCCAAAACTTTAGCCTAAGTTTTCTATATTTCTCAAACCTTACTTTCTTCATTTTATTGTCCATAGGCTTAATGATGCACATTTACTCAGGTAAAGTTGATCTAATGACATGATATGAAGTCAATAAGTCAAGCAACTTGATCAACAATATGCATTCACTTGGGGAAAAGGATCTAATAGTGCATATCAACCCCTTAGATTGAGATATAATATAGTGTAGAGTGATTAGCCAAAGATGATCTAATGATGTGTAGTGAAGGTTAAAAAGTCAAGGCTTAACAAGCAAGCATAGAGATTCCAAGTGTCATGATCATATTGGATTATTAAATCTAAATCATGTCCCTAAATATCGATGGTATGTGACTAAGCATACACATTCTAATCAATAGTACGTATTAAGTCAAAAATTCAATGAAGCTCTAGGATGAGTAAGTGAGTGACAAGTGTTACCATCTTGGGAACCTTATCAAAGATATAATAATACATAAATCAAAGGACAAAACCCAATAGATAAATATATATGGAGTGTGATTGATCTGTGTAACCAAGATCAACAATGTGAGATCAATGTTGATATTTTAATGAAGTATAGAATGAATGCAAAAGTGAACACTATCACAACCATAGGGAATGTATCAAAATAGCCAATGGCATTTAATCTCCCAAATTAAGATCAATGAATCATGTTGATTCATGTAAGTAGATCCAATGGTGTGAACCTAAGTGGACTTTTCAAAGATCTAAACCTAATGATATGTTAACATGTGTCCTAGAGGTAATAGTCACATTTTGAAAGTTAAAAAAAAAAGAATAACATGGTGATTCCACATTGGCATACATGTCAAGTCAAAATATTTTGTGGACATAGAAAGGCAAAGGTATAAATGTGCAAATATAAGCAAAATCTAAGTCACAAAGCTCACATAATTCAAATAGTTGACACCATTAAAGCTCTGTAAACCCCTTCAAAAAATTCCTAGCATAAACAAGAGCCCTAATTTAACCCTGTGATCATTACAAACGACCCAAGGGGAGGTGAATTTACATTTTTACAAGAATAATGAAATATAAAGCCAAAGTATAGTCAACTAGTGAGAAATTTAACAAAATTCATAACCATGGTAGCTTGGAAAGGTGTTTCTAGGGAGGATGTAGAGCTCTATTTGACCACAAACATAGAAGGGAGAATTTTTAAGGACATATAATTTGATGCCATAGATATAACATAGGAGATAATAATTGGTCCAAGATTTTATGGACCATTGAAGAAAAACCAACCATTACAAGAGAGGAAGATAAGAACATGTATGTAAAGAGGATCTATTATGACATAGTTACCAATTAAATGATTGGTCTGCATTATGTAGTAATAAATCCCAAGGTACTTCACTGTATCTATATCATTACTCCCATTTTTAAGGATGGTAAAATAGATAAGGGCATGATTATTCATGAGTGTAGTTTCAGAAAGATTGCATACATTTCTCCTGTAGCCTCTGAGACCTATTATAAATTTCCTAAACCCCAAGTATACCTAACCACAACCACCAACTAGGCCAAATAGAATGACTTAAAAAACATCCTTGACCTATGGCTATATTTTAGGAATCAAGTGTTTTAAAATTTCAATAAAAACATCCCCATTAGCTAATTTAGATCAAGGATTATAATGATCATGACAATGATGAATAGGTTGTGTGAGAATCCAACCAATATATATGTAGATAAATTTTGGGTCCCTTAATCTATTTCATGGTTGAGAAATAGGTCATCCCTCCTCTAGGTGAGGTAATCAACACCCTTTTGAGTAGATAGTTTTCTACAATCAAGAAGAATACTAGGGTTCAATTTTGCATGATTTCATACCTTCTAGATACCCTTCTTTCTATAACAAAAATTACCAACCTTAGGGAATGGTCACCTAATGGGACACAAACTATTTCACAATATTACTCAAAGTTGCACATCTTTAAGTAAAAAGAACACATCTAATTCATATGTGACAGTGCTTACCTAGCCTTTAGTGATGCCATCACAGGGATCCCAATGATGAGGGTTAACCCCCAAATAAAGAAGACTATTGAGGCCATGGGGGATGTATGGAAATATCCATATTGTACTATCATCAGGATTGAAGGGACACAATACACCCCACTTAGGCTACATATCCATGTACCAATCAAACTAGTAGATCAAGAAGTGGCTTATCAAAATATGTAATGGAATAAATGGTATTTACAAGACCAAAAGGAAGGGAATAATTCATACCCTCCCAATAACCATTGGTAGTTTTATCTTTTTACAATGGGACATTATTGAGGATACTTCTAAACATAGGACATATTTCAATTTAAAAATTGGTGAGATAAGGTAGTGGGACCCCTATGGGAGAGTTAAGGAGTACTTAAAATCAAAATGGATGTTTAATGTACCTTATGATCACTAGCCTAGACCTTTTGACCCCATGTACACAAAAAAATCTTCATTCTCTAAGATCACAGGGAGATTGAAAAAACACATCAATCTAGAATATATGATGTTGAGGGAGAAAAAGGGAGGAGATGATAAATGGTATTTAGGGATAAGATAGTATCAATTTCTAAGCAGTGCACCTATTAGACCTCCATTAGTAAAACTTAAAATTGAAACATAGATTGAGTAAAGGTCAAAGGAAATAAGTCTTGATGAAATTATATCTTCTTCAACCCTAGTAGAAGAACAAGGATCACCCATTGAGGAAATTCACATGGTAGCATTATAACTTGGGGAGATAATTGAAGATGCTTTGAAAATTTTATCTAGTGCCTATGAATCTGATGATGAAGAGGCATAGATAGAGTAAATAAAAGAGGAAAATGGGAAATAAATATTGGATCTAGTTCCTTTGGATAACCCCCAAATAAAAGTTGAGATGACCATGCTTCCAATAAGGACCAAGAAGTCCAAGGTGACTTTCACTCATCCTTTGAGTGAAGTCAATATTATTAGTGAAAAAAACTCTATTCATAGTATAAGCATTAAATAATGGTTCATCTATGGTAAATTATATAAATTTCCCACTAGGCACCATCCTTGGCCTATGATGCAAGCCATCAATATACTTTTTCATCAAGAGGTTAAACCATCGATTGTGAATATACAAAAAGAAGATGAGAGAAGGTTGGCTACTCTAGGAGAATCAAGTGGAGTAAAAAATGGAATTCCAAAATCCTAAGGTAACCCAATACTCAATTGGTGTCAAGTTTGACCCAAGAATAGCTAGATTATAAAGGGTAACAAAGAAGAAAGTCATGCTTGGTGGAGAGGAGATCAATTTACAAAAGATAGAATCATTGACTAATTTGACTCTAGTGGGAGGATAGAGGCTTGGAGATAGATATATATTTGAGGAGAACATACTTGAATTATCCTAAGAATAAGCATAAAAATTTCAAGCTACCCTCAAATTCATGCAGTAGTAGAATGAGAATTTAGAAAAACAAGTTGTATTGTCAATCCTAGATGCTATGGTCAAAATGTTTGAAGAGATCTTATTTGACATGTTTAATTATTTGAAGTTAATAAAGTATAGATAAAGTGTATTTACCCAATATTATACACCAACCATGAGCCTAATTCATAAATGGTATATCTCAAAGGACAAAATAAAAGATTTGATCAATATCCTTATAGAAGATTAAATTCTTGATTTTAAAACAATCAACTTGGCTCACTTGAGCATAGTCATGGGGTTGTTGATAGATAAAATCAAAGGTCTAATCAAGTGGTCTAAGGACCTATAAATACTTTATGAAGAGGAAAATTAGTTAAAAAATAGGATGGAACATATACTAGGGACCATGATGACTGAACCATCCACACTCAATTACATAGGTCTCATCACTGATGAGGAGTTTAAGCTCAAAACCACCTTGGTCATGCAAAAAGTGAGAATAAAAAGCCAAGGAAAGAATAGATTGTAAAATATTAGGATCATTGACATGATTCTAATAGCATAGGAAAATATTACTGAATCTAGGAGCATCAAGGATGCTTTAGGAAGAGATGACAAGGATTTTAGAGGTTTGGTAGACCAAGAAGATGAACTCTTTATGGGGCCTGTGGTCAATTTTAAACTAATTGATGAACATAATCAAAGAGAAATAAATATATTACAATAAAAACAAGGGACTAAATCATCCATAGGGTCTGAAATTTAGTTGATAAGGAATATTCCTTTTATAACTAAGCTTGTATAATATCTTGAAAAGAGAATATTATTCCTCGTAAAGGCATGTGCAACTTATATAGCACACTGCCTATAGGTTAGTCATTTGGAATCTATAAAAGGTTCTAGATGATTTTAAAAGGATAATTGTACTTAACATTTAATAGGACTGACCAACATACCTTAAGAGTTGCCTATATAAAGAGGTATTGTCCATTGTAAAAGAGAGGGAGTTTTTGAGCCAAAAAATATTTGTAGCTTTTGAGCAATTAATATAAGTAAGGACTTCTAAAAATTTTGTCCAAATTTTTTTATATAAATTTATATCATGGTTTCTCTCTCAATTTTTTAGTTCATAATTTAGATTTTATTGGTTTTTATTGATTCTTGATGTGCACTTTTTTTAAATGCAGAGTTGTTAACTTGTGCTAATGCTAGGTTAGCTGAAGATTCTTAAGTTCATTTCATTATCTTTGCCTTTCATATGAATGTGATTATACTATTTATTTTTAGAGTAAATATTTAAAGTGAATCAAGTCTTTATATGCATTCTTTCATTTCCTTAGATGCTTTCCTAATGTGTAGTAGGATTTGAGCTTATGTTGTTTCATGTCATACATTGGTTTTAATGTGCATATTTAGATGATATTTAAACTTTGTCATAATATTTATGTTAAATATCAGCAACATAAATATGTCTCTTATCTACCCTACCTTTCCTTTTTCTCTTTCTTTGATCCATTCACGTTATTTTAACTTCATTCTATATATTCATGTTAGTTTAGCTTTAGAATTGGTTTTGATCATAATTCACTCTAATTAGCATAGATTGTATTCAATTCTATCTATCAACTTTAGGCCATGGTTTCTCCAAACATCCAAACATTATAAATTTGTGAAATATCTCATTTGATTTGCCTCTACTCCCCTAAAGATAACATTATTATCATAATAGGAAACTCATGTAATGTATTCTCTGAGTCCAAAAATGAGAAGTGTTTTTTTAACACTCTAAACCACCTGTGATACACTTTAAATCATCAACATTAAATTTAATCTCATTATGACCCTAACATTTCCAAAAGTTTAATCCTTAAACTTTATCTCTCTTGGTCATACCATGCATTTAATTTTTGCCTTTCTAAGCTTGTAAAGGTAACATGGAGGAGAGAGAGAGAGAGAGTTGTTTGCATCTGTAAGGATTGAAACTTCATCCCAAGCTTGAATCTAACCTGTGGAAGTCTAAGAAACTCTATAAAACTATTTTCACTTTAAAATATATCTTTCAAGGTTGTAAAAGTTCCCAAAAGATATTGTAAAGGAGTATTTTTCTCATTTTAGGCATTAAACTAAAATTTTTTTAGGTTTTGATCATTCTCTGATATCAAGTATGCTTTGACACTTCTTGAAAAGTTTTCCTTGATATATGTATGTAAAAATTCTCTAAATTAGCTAAAGAGGTGACAAAAATGACTTTATGGTTCATATAAACATTATTATAGGTTAATAAATTATAATATAACTTTTAAGACATGTTAAGAACCTTATATAATGATGCATTACCATGCTAAACCTTTGACCACACTTGAAAACACCATGACTCATAAATGACCACTAAGACTAGATAAGTACATACGAGACCAAACCTTAAACAATGTTAGTTAAGGATAAATATGACCACATGGATACAATTTTGAATACATTACAAGACCATATACAAGTTTTAATAACCCATGAAAATTTTCAAACTATAGGAGTTAAACATTTTTGACTTGGGGTCCAAAATTGGTCAATAGGTAGGTAATGCAACAAAAATTTCCATGAGTGCCATATATGTGTAGGATACCTTATCCTTAAGCTTCATATTCAAATTTAAAAAAGGAAAGGAGGTCAAAAGTTTAGACCTAACTAGTTATGCCCCTACCTAGTGATAAAAGACTTCAACAATAGAGCCTATAGGTTATGAACTCTATAAGGTAATGATTTTGATGAGTCCATGAACTCTTTGTTAGAGGTAAAATCACTGAGAATGGGGTGAATTAGTGATTCCAAATAATCCAACTTCAATTTTTATCCTTATAAATACTTAATTAGTTTATCACAAGTATTCATGAACCATACACATCATTCATATTAATGATCAAGAGAGATAAAACAAGATCAAGCACATAACACAAGACATATGTGGGAAACCCTCTTGGGGAATAAATCCCACTAGAACATATACTTGGAATACTATCATATAAAATAATAATTGGTCTAGACCATCTATAAATGATCAAATAACTACAATCCCTATTTAGTGAGACTTTAATCCCATAAGGTGCTATTATACCTATCTAGCTGAGCTACAAAAACTAGAACTTTTAGCAAGTTTTACCTTACAAGGAGGCTTCAACCACCTTAGATGTTGAGATGCCATAACAACACCTATAAACACACCCACATTTTAATTTATGTTTTCAACACCTAATGATGGACCTCTAATTATTAATATTCACCTTCACTCATACTCAAACATTAAGAGCATTATTCTACCAACATAATTATGACCTACAAGCCATATAAATAGTCCTTAATATATTATAATCTTAAAATCATCCATAGGGAACTCTACCCTTCCATCACTCCAAAAAACACACACATAAGCCTCTCTCAAATCTCTTCCTTGTCTCTTGCACAAAGTCTATAAATCACTAACTTTGATTTCACTATTTATAGAGCATACTTGATAATCATCACCTTAGTAGGCCATTACATATGTCTTAACCATTAAGACATATATCATAGGAAGAAATTAGCTTAATACATTCTTAATAGGTCAGCCATAACATCTATGGGTCACCCTTAAGTAGTTATACCTTTTAATAAGGCCCTTGTAGCTCTTATAAATCTCATGAAGACTTATTCACCCATTTAGCTCACCCTCGATCAAAAAAATAACACAAGACCACTTTTGAAAGCATGGGTCCACTCTTTATGTCCCCTTCATCTTCTTCAAATTATCATAGTCATCTTATCTCACTTTTACATATGCTCAAACAACTCAAATAAAGACCTTATACACAGGAACACCATTACCAAACATATAGTCAAATTCTTAAGCATTTTTCATACTAAAGATAGATTTATCACACCTCTAAAATGCTCACAGATCATCCTTATGGAGTCTACAACACTTCCCAATATCAAATCATCATGAGACATCTAAACAACATCAAAAAAAGATCAAACATCCTTCTCGAGTCACTTGAAGAATAAACACGAACACACAATCAAATTCTAAGCTTAATATCTTTGACTATACTCACTTCAAGATCTTCAAATCAAGTTCATTAGATGTGCCATGGAGTCCTCTTCATCTTTGTTTTTTATAGTACTAGAAAATTTGACTTCTATCAAAATATATGACAAAATACATAGATCTAGTGTATCCCTTTATTAAATTCAAATATTTGAATTCAAATGGTCACAATTAAACCTTATTCATAATGCTCGCATCTTGTGTCCTCTCAATTTTGGATCAAATACGTACCATTGATCTTGTCTAATCTTTAACACATAGACTACCAATTCCAAATGTTAAACCTTAGACACTTTGACCTCATATTATGCAATCTTAAAATGTTGACTCAACATGCTTTGTCGATCTCTATGGACTAGTCAAGTCTTTATAAATCAATGCTTACCATTTGATCAATCTATATGAACACCCACTCTCTATTATATCCTTATAATTTACCTTTTCTTAAAATTTAAACATCATTCACCTATCCTCATCTCACTACTTCCTACCTCATTTGAGTAATGCACACCATCGATCTTTCTTGAACTTTAACTTGTGTAGAAATGACTAAGTATGGGAACATTGCTCATCTACCTGAGTAGCCATTTTTGAACCTTAATAACTTATTCTACACTTAGATGCATGATCTCAAATTTGGACCATATGATCTCCTTTCATAGGAGAATCTAACCATATGATAAAATGCTCCTAAAATTTTTGAATGTGTGAGATATAATTCCATTAAAATGACTTCTCAAAATCTTCTATCATAGAGCCAACTATGCTTAGAATTTGTTTGGGAGACCAAATTTTCACCTGCATAAATTTTTCCATGCTTTAGTGCATGATCTCAAACTTAGCACAAATTATTTATGCTCAAAAATGAATAAATCCATATGATCAATTTATCTTGACACCTTCACATGTGAAATATATAACACCATCAAAATTATCACTCAACTCTTCTTACCACATTAAAAATGGGAAAACATAGTCAAACTTCCTGGGAGCCCAACTTTACATATGCATATTGATGTGCTTCATCACATGATCTAAAAATTAGTGAAAATAAACTAGACACAAATATGAACAAACCCATATGATAATTTTGTCTTGAAACCTCCACATGTGTGCATGTTGACCTCATCAACATTCTTACTTATCTTTGCTTGAACCATTTTGCAAATTTGGGTAAGTATGGAAAAATAATGAATTCTGATTGAGAAGCCAATTTTTCACCCTCATATCTTTGATCACACTTCAATGAATGACTTGAGATATAGTACATAAAAACTAGGGACTAATGTGATCACAACCATATGACCTACTCCCCTTGACTCATTCCCACATGGCAATGGTGACATCATCAAACTACCTACTCAATTTTTTTGCCATTGGACCCAAAGTGTCTAGATGAGAACAATGAAGAACATGATGAGTACCACTTATACACACAAGATCTAAAATCATATAACACTTCTTATGGGACCTATTTCACATTATCAATACTTTAAACTCATCCCTAAACATCTCAAACTAAACAAACTTTTAATATCAACTAAGCCTTCTAAAAGCATATTAAGATAAGCACATTACACACTTTGTCAGTGTCACATAGATTATCAAAGCACATCATCCACTCAATATAACATCACCATGACATCATTGATAATACTTTAACAATATCCCCATTTGTTATTGATGTCAGCACCCATAAATATAATAATATATAGATCACATTCTCTATCTTCAAGCATTCCCATAACAAGAACTTTCTCCCCCTTTGACATAATGACAAAGTGGGCACTAACTAATCTTGAGGACCTAAAAAGACCATAAATATTAAAGAACCATATAATAAATATGATACATATTCCCCCTTACCTTGAGACTAACTTTTCTTTCCTTGACAAACTTCCTCTTGCTCCATGCCAACACTCTTCTTCACAAGCACAAAAACTAATGAAGATAGAACACATAAAAACACTAAAATCTGATGGAACTCACCAAGAAACATATAAGAGGGACTCCCCATAATAAATTTGAGAAATTACACCTTTTGATCATCTTCAAATATCCACACATCATGAAACAACTATTGTGACTTGGATTTTAACCCTTTGAGGAGATGACAAGGCTCTCCTCATCCAAGTGGTAGAATGGAATCACCTATAGTCTTGTGGGTAGCCTAAATAATAAGGTGAGTCTCTAGATAGGGATATATCCCTTGATTTAGCACATTACTACTACTACTACTACTACTACTACTACCACTACTACTACTACTACTACTACTACTACTACTACTACTACTACTACTACTACTACTACTACTGTTGTTGTTGTTGCTGCTACTGCTACTACTATTGCTACTGCTGCTGCTACTACTACTACTACTAACTTTGGGGATTGAAAAGGGTGAGAGATATATAAAATCAAATATAAAATTAGGAGGTGATACACCAAATCAATTTTATGACTTCCAACCAATTTCATCCTACACTTAAGACCAAACGACAAACCAAACTTACACTCCTTCAATCTTCATCTTCTCACATCAATGTTACATTGTGAGGTCATGGTTGGATGTACAAAGATAGGAGGACTATACAAGAGGCATTTAATGGAACTAATTAAAATACTAACTCACTTAACATTTTACATCTCCTAAAACACTTCACATTCCCTGCAAAAAGATGTTTTCTAGCTGTAAACAAGGTGAAAAAATGAGACCACATGCTAGGAATCCATAGTCTTCACTAAGAAAGATTAATAATTAATGTATAACACAATTGTAAATATTCATGAAGAGGTAACACTTAGTCATTTTATTCATCAAAATGTATACAAATAACCATGGTTTTGACATACTTAGGTGGACCATCCATTTAATGCTAAAATGGCCAACTCTTATAGAGTTTGTGTGTGTGTGTGTGTGTGTGTGTGTGTGAGAGAGAGAGAGAGAGAGAGAGAGAGAGGAGAGAGAGAGAGAGAGAGAGAGAGAGAGAGAGAGAGAGAGAGAGAGAGAGAGAGAGAGAGAGAGAGAGAGAGAGAGAGAGAGAGAGAGAGAGAGAGAGAGAGAGAGAGAGTTCCAAGAGCCAAAAGGACACTTTTCAAGCTGATTCAAAGATTTACTTTTGCATGTTAGAATGACATGGGATGAACCATTCAAGGATAAGAGATACACATGTCAATCTAAGTCATAAAAGTTATGCAAAGTGGCCTAAAACTCCTTTCTTGTATATAAAACTACCTTCATGATTAGGCATATTTGAGTGACTTATAACTAATCTATAGTAGGTAAATTATTTTAATGGAAGGGGAAGATCTTATACATCACTCTCCATCCATTGGTTGCATGCCTGGTCATCTAGAATCACCTAAAAAAGAGCCATCATCATCTGATGTCCTAAAAACTACCCTCCCATGCACCTTGCATATTTAGCTTCCAAATTGGATTAAATTTTAAATTAAAATCCATGGTATGTAGTGAATTACAAGTTTCAATATCCTCCATGTGCTTGGAAACATTAGACAATCTTTAAAATCAATTCAAGTGAAGCTTTTCACCCCTCTCTAGTTTGCCCAATATGCCAAATTTGATTCACTAAGTTGAAGGACCTATTTAATTAATTTAAGAACATTTTCAAATCATGAAACTCACATGGGTAGTTATCTTAAGTCTCAATCCTTCCATAAAATTTTATTTCATCTCCTAACTCTTCTTTTAGCCTACACAACACATAAAACAATGATAAACATCCTATTTCTACTCCCATCCGTATAATTTTGTACAAATTTTCATGGTTTGAAGTATCTTTTGGAATTCCTCTGAAACCTAAAATCATCATTATAGACAAACTATTTCATTTTAGTAGATATCCAACTCCATTTTCCAAGACTAGTCCTTAGCAAGGGTTTAGTAGGGTTTTAGGCCTATTTTTAGTCTTAAGGTTGGTTCATAAATATCCACCATCAAAGTTTCCATATAATTCCAAAATTTTGGCCTTAAATACCCTTTATAACATTCCATAACTCCTCTATTTCCTATGTATATCCTTATGAAAGATATGAGCTTCAAAATATGGCCTATCGAGCTTGTTTTCATCATTTTGCACAAGTTTGAGTAGTTTTAGGCTAGAAAATATCTCTTGATGTTTTATATTTAATCCAAAAGCTTGGACACATCTGTATTGATATAAAAACCATGACCAAATAAATTTTAGTTCCCAAACCAAACCAAAATTTAAGTTGATCCCCTTTTTAGATGTTAGGACTAGTTATGCCTAGCAAGCCTATGTTGTCCTTAAGGCTTAAAATAACTCCTCATAGATTTAATTTCAAAATATTTTCTTGAAAACCTTTATAGTGACCCCATAGATAGGTTCTAACTCACTATAATATTTTTTCCATACTAGGAATGAAATTTTCTTACCATTTGCCCTTTAGGCCTTGGTTTTGCCTATTAGGCTTGACTGCAAACCTAGGAGCATGGGGTACCCTATTTGGTTTCCCATGATATTTATTGGATTCCCATGTTTTTTTTTATGTAATTCAGCTTCCAAAAAAGTTCCCCAAGACTCTACTTCACCCCTTTTACTTCCTTCCCTCAAACCTACCTACCATGTACAAGGGGAAGTACCCCCTATCTAAGACAAAATAGGGGTTACTTCCCTAGTATATCTAGGAAAAAACTCTATTTAATGAGATTATAAAACTCATAATCATGTTCTAAAAAAAAATTTGAGCCTTTTTTAACATTATTTTCCCCTTCAACTCACCAAAAACTCAAAATAGACATTGCATAGTAGACTGAATGTAGTGTTTCTTTGATGTAGACTGTATTTTGCATCTCCAAGTTTTTTTGTGGGTTACTTAGCTCCTTGGGACATGTATATTATTTTTAAAAAGGGTTTCCTTTTATTTTATAACCATATATCACCTTAATTCACTTTATACTCCTTGTGAATGGGCTAAACAACCTTGAAGTATGTAAAACTAATTCATTGTCCTACACAATCACATATAGGAATGTAGGTGTACCTAGGGTCTTTGAAAGGTATATGTAGTGAATTTTCCTTATTTGTATCTCATTAATTTATCATTAACATTCATTAATGTGTTCATATTCTTGATCATCTACTCAAATCCCAACTTGGCCTTCAACTTACATTTTTAGTCACTTAAGGCCTCCACTACCTACAACTGAGACACCCCTACCTATAGGTGTCATTAACCTTATTCATCTAGTCATAGTGCCCTTGAACTCCTTTATGACCATAGGAAATATTTTATAATATGTTATATGTTTTTCTAACAATTTATTCTATTTGGGCTCCTTATTGAGTTTGTTCTTGCTTAGACTGAGACACTTTCCTCTCTCAAGACTCATGCTAGTTGTAGGTGAATACTTAGGCTTCATCAAGGTGATTATGATGGAGAAAAACATTATTAAGATCACATTTAAATTCAAAAATTATTTTATCAACTTTAAAATTCACATAAGATGGATAAACACTATCATGATACATGTCTCTCCATTGTTCCTTCACTCCACATGTCTAACCCATATCTCAATCTATACAGGGACTATAGGTGTTCATAGGCTTCATCTAGCTTGTCCATGATGTTGAAAGTCTCACCTTAAAGTCTTATAGTCTATCTAATTCTTGTATTCATCTTGATTCTTATTTAAATAGTGAAACACTACCAAGACTCAAGTTTAAGTGAATATCCTCTACCCTATTATAAGTGCACTCTTCAGGAATATGTACAAACTATGAGTGTGTAAAGGAGGTCATGGAACCTCTTATAAACCTCATGGATATTCCTTTAGGTTATTTTCATGTCAATAAACTCACCTATCCACCTATTCAAGTGTGAATTCTCCATATTGTTCCTCAAAGCAACAAATGGGTCATTATCTCCTTTAGACTTATAGATAGTATTGAAGCATATCAATATGTTTTAGAGAACTTTTGAGGCCCTCAAAAACATATCACCCTCTACCTTTTTATCTTCACCCTTAGAATGATCCTAATATATCAAAATTATTTTATTTTATACTATAGGCAAACAATTCCAATCATTCAAATTCTTTAAGATTTCTTGTAAACATGTTGTGGGGAACCAACAAAAACCCTTGGGACCTCTGTTTTCACCTTTTGGGGCCAAAGGACCTAAAACAGTCATTTGGACTTTGGATCTAACGATTTCCTTTGTCCTTATATTTTTCATCTCAAACATGTATGTTATTATCTCCTTAACACATCATAATTCCAAGAAGAGTTTCATTTTTCTACCTTAAGACCCTATTTGATGCCCCAATCTTTTGTTTCGGTCACCCGTAGGTGAAAATTCATACAATGTAGGCCATGGAGATGATAAATTGACAATAAACATGGTCTATGGGATTCCAAAATGAAAATTGAGCTTATTCCATGATTCCATATGTATTCCTTATATCACCAAGGCCTTTATGAGCTCAAATATTCTCTTTTTAACCTACTTAATCTTATGGTGGCACCTGGATGTGTGTATGTTTAGGGTAGTCTAGAATAAAATATAGTGTATGTGACTACACATTATGAATACTACTTAGATAATGAGTATTGAAGGTGATAATGAAGTTAATATGACCTTGGAAACACATGAAGGACACTAACACAACCCCCTAAAGCCATAACAAGGCACAAAACTCCTACAAATGGTGAAGACTCTTAAAAATACAAACTGGTTTATCTTCTACAAATTGGGTTTTTTAGCTCATAAAAACCACTTGAAACATGAAAAAAATTGTGTGAATCATTATATGTGGAAGCCAAAAATCTATGGAATCAATCTCAGCAATCGGTTTGTATGGAATCACTCAAACCAAAGCAAAACCTAAAGTGTGCATAAAATTATAAGAAAATTTGCACATTCCACTTCAAATCGATGGTTCATGAAGAAAATTTGACCATTTATTGAACTTATTATATTTATTTTAAGGTCTCTAAGTTTAAAAAAACCTCCCAATATCATTCTTCCTAAAACCCTTTCTATTGGTTGAACCAAGTGGAAACTTGAAAGTCACTTTTTTATGCCAAAAGGATGAAAAAGAGATAAAATAGTTTTTGATTCAAATTTTAATTTCAAGATCAAAAATACCATGTATATGATCTTTAATAATATTTATATATGTTACATTTCCTCCTCACATGTGGCATGCTTCCCAATGAGCCATACATGTGTCATTTTCTTCCTTTTCTTTAAGAAAACTTTCTTCTAATTAACCTACAAATTTTTGGTTTTTTATATTAATTAATACCTTTTTGGACACATGGGACATGAAATCACCCATTTAAACTTTAAAATTTCCCAAAAAACCTATACAAATCATTAAATGCACCTATTTGACCCCTTCAAAAGACTCAAAATGATAAATAAACCTAAAGAACTAATGAGTAAAGTTATTATAACATAAATTTACTTTAATTAACCTATAAAACACATTATTAAAATATATTATACCCCATTATATGCTTAAAAATTAATTTTTTACTAGGGGTGCCCTATTTTGACCTAAAAGTCAAAATTAGTCAACAACAACACCACATATACTTACTAGCTTTTTCTCTCAAGCTACCATAAGGACTACAAAAAAAAATTCATGCCACTCAAAAAATAGGAAACATGCACTAAACCAACTTTAAAACTCACCTTTAAACACACATATCTTTCTCTTTTGGAGAAAATGATAAAAAAACACTCTTCTTCAAACTAGGCCTGTCTAGCCTCCTCGTAACCCTATCTAAAACTTGTAGAGCCCACAATTTTTATTAGACACATCTTCAAGACATAAAACTTCATATATGTATCACTCTCATATTCCCCCTCAATCACACCAATTTACATCACCAAGATCATCCTCTGTCACATACTTCCTTCACACACCTATTAGCTAATTAGTCTTTCATATTAAAAAAACTTGAATATTTTGAGAACCACAAACCTTAAATTCTCTATTAATCTCTATTTTGACACTATTTTTGCCCATTAAACATATTAATAAGTCTTATACCTTAATTCATAATGTAAACCAATTTTCTAGCATAGCCCAAAACCCTAGAATCTCAAAACAAATAGGGTCAACAAACCTCTTTCTAGTCAATGCACACCTATGAAACTACTTTCACACTTGTATATTCCCATAACATACTTCTAGATCAATATTTTTTCTTCCACACCTTTGGTAACCCAGATATCCTATAACCTAATTTAGGATCTGCATAGTCATAAGCACAAATTAGGAAACCTAAAATCAAACAAAAATCTTTAATTTGACTTCAACATACCTTCAGATCATAAAACCACTTAGAGAATGGTATAATAAGGTCAACATACCTTTCTATGTAAAAATATTACCTTGAAAAAACACAAATCCTCCTTTCCCATCTAGGAACCTTCAATTTAACCATGCAGATTATTTCAACTGAAAAACACCACAACAACACTTGATTATCCACTTGAAAGGAGTCTCTTAAGAAGCATAGATAGAGATGCCCTCTATAACTAAATTATCTAAAATAAAAACAACTCCTCATATTCCTTCTCCTCCTTTTTCAATTGATACTTACAGTTCTTCTTCTTCTTTTTCTTTGGTTTTAAAGAAACAACTTCTTCAACTACTACAACATTCTCCTTTTCTTCTATGATTGGATTATCAATACATGGAGATAACATAGATTCATGGCATATATTTTTATTTAAAGAATTTTCCTTTTAGTTTTTAACTATTTTTACTCATTTTTTTGCTTTTCACATTCAGAAGAAATAAGAAACTAAGGGTTAATGGCCAAGGGTTTGTACGTACCTGAATGAAGCTGCGCACCATATCCAGACATTGAAGGAGCTCCTCTTTGGCTGTGGAGGATGACACCTGTAGATAAGAAGAAAACTTAACAAAGAAAAATGTTAGAGATAGATATTGTGGACTGCCAAGTGATATGCTTGGTCCCAGAAGTGCAAAGACTTCTTGGAGGGATGACAGTCCACTAGTTGATAAAAATAATGTCGTAATGGAAAGAAATAATGAAAGACTTAAAGAAGGAGAATAGATAATGCGTACCTGAATCTTGCAATCAGTCTTCCATAGTTGCCAACGTCGGTAGTCCTGCCAGTGTCAGTTGGTAAAGTTACCGGCGTCAGTTATTCTACCAACATCGGTAAGGGAAATGGGCTTTGGATAGGTTTTTTGGTTGGTGTCTTTGGTCGACAGAGGAGTCTAGGAGGTCTATGGGAGTTTAATGGTTTGTGGAGGATTGCAAGATAGTGAATATGGTCTGGGAAAGGGCTAAGGTAGAGGATAGGGGTGGAAAGAGAATAAAAATGAGAGGAAGGCTTTTCAGCCTCTCTGGGAAGAAAGTTGGGTTATCTATCAACAGTACTCAAGAATATTCAATGGACTAATCACCAATGCATTCTAAAAATACTAAAATATAAACTAGAATAATACTTATCTCTTGGTGGAGAACCAGAAGTGTAGAAGACTTGTTCTTGTTATGGCTGATGTAGGAGGCCTCATGCAACGTTTCAACGTGGTGTGGAGTGAATTTTGCAGAGTTTCTTAGCCTGGAGAGTGATGATAGAATGCTGATGCCTCATCCTAAAGCCTACCTTTGATATGCAAGGAGTTGAGGAGCAAGAGAATTCAGATCCCAAGAACAAGAGAATTCGCATTCAGGGGTGCAGCCGAGGTTAGAATTTAGTTTTACGCAATCAAAGTTGGTGATACCACCGGCATCGATCGACTGTTGATCGACGTCGGTGGTTAGAGAATGGGTAAAAGGCTATTTTTAGTCTATTGCCCATTCCTCCATCTTCCAAGTTCGGTTGTCATTGTTGAACGGTCCAAAGGCGGGTTTAATAGGCATGAGAATTAGTGGGGGAGTTAAAATAGGTCTTAGGTAATTATGATTAGTCATAGGGTGATAAATGGTCTAAGAGCTAGGAATCCAAGGGGAGGTGTCTAGGGGGGATGATTAATTTAAAATAAGTATTTTAAATTAATAAAGTATAGGTTAGGCATGTTAAAGTTAGAAAGGGACCAAGGGGGGTTGACACTATTTTGGTGTCTACATTTGCCCCTTTTTGTCTTGTTGGTTGTTCTGATGAACTGCAAGACAAAAATAGGAGTAAGTTGTCCCAGGTATGGGATGAGGTGTAGGTTACCCCAGGTAAGGGATGAGGTATTCCCCCTCAAAGTGGGAGTCAAGGGAAGGTAACCTGATATCAGGTGCTGATTTGATAGGCGGTGGATGGGTATGGTGAAGTTGGAGTGTGAACGCTGCAATAGTTGGGATTGCACGTATCCCACTTCACATGATAGATAGGTCAAATTGTTGCAGTAAAAGGTTGAGGAGTGCTAAAATCAAAATAACTGGTCCCCTGCATTTAGTCATAGCTGATTGGGTTAAACGATCAAAGTTATAGCTCCAATGGTCATCGTGTTCCAAGTATCTCGGGCTCAGGAAGTGCTCCTGAAAAACATGAAAATGTCACAAATATTGAGGATCAACTGGAGCGTGATCCAAAAATACGTGTGAGGTTCATAATGTGGGTTGTGTACAATTTGCTAACTATCTGTGAGGTAGCATATATGTAATCAAAACAACCAAGGCAAAGTTGTCACAGAAGTGGTCATGGTTTGAGGAGATAGTCACGATCTCCAAGGTCATTGGTCGAGTCAGGTTGAGTCATGGTATGATCTCAAGTGGCGGGTGTTGTGGTCGGGGAGATGTATGTGATCTCCAATGTGCCCCATGAGAAGTTTAGGTAACTCATTCAGTGTCAGGGCTGATTGTTTGGTCATGATTTTGGGTTGGTATAGATAGTTGGTCCATTAGATGGACGGATGAAGGAATGGCCAAGCTAACCTTAAAAGACTCCATGTCAACTGAGTGCTACCTACATAGCCCCTATTTGAAGGGCCTCAGGCCAATGTAGTTCTCCCCAAAAGGGAGGAAGGGTCAAAGAGGTTGATAGTTGGTTTAGTCATGTTAATGGTTTAGCACTTCCCATATGTTTGATGGTACATGCTTGAAATGATGAGTGTATGATGATGTTACAGCCTTTTCCATATTATGTGATGGTGTATTCTATAACATAGGTTATGTGGTTTTTCATCCCTAGCAAGTTTTCATATTGGTGATGGATGTATGCTAAAAATGAAATGAGTTTATTTATGCTTCAACACTTTTCGTATTGGTGATGATATATGCTTGACATAAATTGTGTTTGGTTGTTAGTTTCCATGTGTATTATTTTCCATAGAAACTAGTGTGAATGGGCTATGATAAATAACACAAATTGATATTTGCATTAAATAAATCATGAGGTTATGTTAATGGTTAGAAAATATTTTGGTTTGGTTTGGTTTAGAAAATGATTTGGTTGGATGTGACAAAGGTATGTAAGAAGTGAAAGATGTTTTGCTCTTTCATTGACAAGAGACCATAATGGTAGCATAGATAGGGTTGTTGCAAACAAAAGCCCCATTCATGCATTATGTTATTGACGATTGTTTGTGTTAGAGAAGTATTCAAATCACTTGATGTTAAGTGAGCTCAAAATCCCTTGGGTATGTTGGGGTAATAGGTTTGATTATGTGAGGTGTGAGGATAGCATAACCCTTTTTAGCAAGGATAACTTTGCCCCTTTTTATAGGTGACCCTGAGAATGACTATAGGCAAGTCCATGACTTAATAGTTTGTCAGTCAATTTTTTTATTTTTTTTGGTAGACTGATCAATGCGGGAAGTCTACGTGGGGATGTTGTTTTGTTTTGTGGTCATATGTGAAGCTGATCAATGCGGGAAGCTTCTAAGAGAGTGTTGTTTGTAGAAAAATTTAGGCATAGCCATCCTTTGAGGGAGTGGTCTATGTTTTGCTTTATATGTTGATGTCTTTAAATAGTTGTCCTTCAAGGGAGCAGTCTACTAATTATAGCAATGATGCAGCTGTCCTTTGAGGGAGCAGTATACATTTATAGTTTATGACCTTTGTATAGGCATCCTAGTTTTATATGTTTTGTGGACTGAAATTTTAGTCATGGAATAGCCTATAGAGGTTTAAGGGTTTCCCTTTTATTAGGACAAAGCATTCATGCTTTACAAAAGGGTTGACTAATGTTTGTAGGTAAAAAGGGTTGAAAGGAATAGGGACAATGATGATAGGGGTTGCCCAAGGGACGAGCTCAAGTTAAACGTCAAGTGCATGAGTACTTGATTAACAGTAGAATGGTCACAGATGTAAGGCATTAAGGGGCTCAGGTTCTAGCCAGCCTTCAAGAGAAGATAGATGATAAGTCCCTAATCTATACTTATGTGTTATGATGTAAGGTCCAAGCCAATTAGGAGCAAACTTGCCTCGTTTACTTCTTTCCATATTGGTCACGTATTGGTCGATGCTTGGTTGGTTGATGTTTGGTCAATGCTTGGTTGAGGTTGATATTTGGTCAATTCTTGGTTGGTTGATGTTTGGTCGATGCTTGGTTGGTTGATGTTTGGTCAATGCTTAATTGGTTGATATTTGGCTGATGCTTGGTTGGTTGATGTTTGGTCAATGCTTGGTTGAGGTCATGATAGTCAATATAAAGTTAAACTCCCCCAGTTGTTTTGTGATAGGGGCAATGTTTGATACCCTTTGTAGATAATCAGTGGGTTGGATAAATGAGATGGAGAGAAGATGCTGAAGCTCCTCTTTGAAAAGGAGTGCAACTCGAGAATGCATCTTGCGAAGATTTTGCCTAACAGGCTTAGCTTTGTGGTTTGTGACAATGTTATGGATGACGATGTTAGGGTCAATACCAGGCATATCGCTATAAGACCAAGCAAAGGCTTTGCTATGATCTGAAAGGAATTTGGTATAGTCAATTTGTTCCTGGGCATCCAAAGATTGACCAATCTTTAAAATGTGAGGAGCATTGGAAGATGGAAGGTTAATTTCAATGGTCGATTCATTTAACATAACCTGCATTTCTGAAGGAAGTGATCGTTGGATGAAAGAGTCATTTGCACCCATGTAGGTGAGAATGGCATCATCATCTATGCATTGGATAGTGTTGATGGTAGCAGATTCATCATCTATCATGTTTGGATAAATGAGAGGGAGAGACTTGGATACCCCACCTAGTTGATAGGTTAGAGGTTCCAAGCGATTGACGTTTATGTAAAAAAAAACTAGGAGGGATGGAAACCACTGAATATGTAGGTGAAGATGGGGGAATAGGAAATTTTGGAGGTGATTGTTCTATGATAGGTTTGGGGTGAGGGTTTTTAGAAGTTTCAATAGGTTCTTCAAAACCCAGGCCATGTCGCTTCTTGGCATTCTTTATGGCCTCATCATTTGGTGGTTCGATGGGCTGGTGGGAGCCTTGTTCATAGCACCCAAAGCCAAAGCCCTTCCATGCACACCTATAAAGATAGGTATGAGCAAAGTTTGGGTTGCCAAGAAAAGAGAAGTTAGACTTAAATATTTGGGGTGATGAAAGAGGATTTCCATCAGTGGGAGCTCGATCTAGCCCTCCATAGATGAGATTTGTTTGAAGATTGGGAGGACCATAAGGGGCAACCATTCCGATATGATGGTCATAGCTAGGATTGTGATGAAGTTTTCCATACTCTTGAGGAGTCTAGAACATGTCCAAGGTGAGTAAACGATACTCCCCAAGTGAAAGACGTTGGAAGGTATCTTCCATAGGGTCTTTTGTTGTCACTTGAGAAGGTGGTGTAGGTGTAACCGCCGTTTGTGTACTTTTTGAAGCTTTTACGGGTCGAGGTGGTGTTTGGGTTGATGTTTTTAAAGGAATGAGGACATCATTGGGTAAATAAGTGGTGTTGCATGTCTTGAAAGGGGAGGGGTCTGTGGGAATGACATGGACTTGACCGTCGTGTTCAAATTTGACACAACGGTGTAATGTAGAAGGGACACAGGCCATGGCATGGATCCAAGGTCATCCTAATAACATGTTGTATTAGAACTCCTTTTTGATGATGTAGAAGAGCTTTGGGATTGTTCGTGGGCCAACACGAATATGTAAGATGACGGTGCCAATGGTAGTGGCGGTGGAGTCATTAAAAGATCGAAGAATTGCGTCAGTTTTAGAGATACAATTCTTTGGGAGGGCTAATTGGTCATAGGCATGGATGGAAATGATATTGATGATGGCGCCCCCATCAATCATAACTTGCTTAATGTGAGTTAGATCAACGTAGGTTATGATGAAAAGGGAAGCATCCTGATCTTCCAAGTTGGAGGTAGAAATTTCAGAATCACTAAAGGTAATAGAGGTGACGGTGGGTAATGATTGGACTAAGGCAGCTAGTGGTTGGGGGTCCTCAGGTTGGACCTCCACTACCTGTAGAGCTTTGATTAAATCTTGACGATGTTGTGGAGAGCTTTGAATGAGGTCATATAAAGTCATCTTCATGGGAGTTTGGTGAAGCTATTTCACCATAGAAACACGAATTGCCTCTGAAGAAGTGGGTTGGGATGTACCCAAGATAAAAATCTTGGGTTTGGGTGGTTGAGTAGGTTTGAAAAATAGGTAGGTCCAAGGAATAGCAACTTTCTCTTTTACTTTATCCTTTAAAGTTTGTGACCTAGTGGCCACATTGATGGTGTTAATCTTGAATAAAAGGGACGAAGGAGGTAAAGGAACCATAGTCTGATGATGGGATTCTGATGAAGGTGAAGAGATTTGAGAGACATGAGATGGTGTTGGAGATTTGTTGACAATATCCTCAATAAGAAGGGTGTATTTTTCTAAGTAATGGTGAATGACAACCTTGAGGGCACAATAATTTTCAGTGTCATGCCTAGGTGAGCGATGATATAGGCAAATTTTAGTGTCATCGAACCAAGACAGTTTTGGTCTGAGAGGTTGAAATGGTTTAATAGGTGGAAGAGTGATGTTAGAAGTTTGAAATATTCAGCGTAGTATCAAAGCATATGAACCCACTAAGGGGTCCGTGCTTGTTGATGCACTAGGTGTTGATGACTTTTATTTGGGAGTTGTTGAGGGAGACTTTCATACCACTTTTTGGGTTGGTGGTGTGGCCACTTGTGTAGATGACACTTTCTTCATGAGGGGTGCCAAATTTTTCAAAGGAGGTATGTTTTTGGTGGGTAAAGGGAGTAATGGAGGCAACTTGTTTTTGTTAGGTGTTGGAGTAGGGAGCACTCCTATTAAGGTAGAAGGATGTGGGCCCAAAATGGAGGGCAATGATGATGGTGGAGGAGGAGTTCTCTGACGTGGTTTAATAGCCTTCTTTAATACGGTGTGAGGACTACTATTATGGGGGGTGAGATTCAAATCTACCTTCACTTGTGGGTGAGTGAGGTTAGATATGGGTTGAAAACCAAGGGATTTAACTGGTGTTGGTATGGAGGGTTTAGGTTCAGATGCAGACGGTTGAGCTTCTAAAGATTTGGAAGTAAAAGCCTGGTCCTCGTTGGAGACTTTAGGAGATTTTGTCGAAGGAGGGTTGTTAGTACGAGATGAAGTGGGATGTGTAAGATAAGGAGCTTTAAGTCACTCCCATAATGCCTCATGCTCTATTTTACTTGAATGGAGAAATCCTAAGTTCTTAGCCAATTGAGAGAATGGTTTGGAAGATGTTATACGAGGCTTTATAATTGGTTTTTTAGAAGATTTGGGTGGTTGCGAGAGTGGAAATGTGTTACATGCAGTAATCTCAGGCCAAAGGTGAGAGAGAGCCATTACTAGATTGTCTTCAGTTGAAGTAGGTGAAGAGACAAGTTCTTCTCTTGGTGGAGAAGGAATTGGAGAATGTGACTCCTCAAGAGGATAGAGGGCAGGGATGATTATACCTTTTATTTTCAGTTGAAGAGTAGGAAAGATATGGTCCTCCATTGGTAGTAGGAAGGATGAAGGTGGGGCTAGTGGTGTTGGTATGGTTAAAGCGTCCTCTAATATAAGAGGGGTAGATGGAGGACTATTAAGAGAAGAAGGCTCTTCTTCCTGTGGTGGAGGGATAGGTTGACTAACCTCTTTGATTTGTGGAAGAGGTTGGTTAGGGATGAAAGGCGAAACTATATCGACCGTGCGTATATTATGCTCTGGGGGGTCTTTAGCTACGGTCTGAATGTTATTTTGACTAGGGGATGGTTAGGGAAAGTTTGTCTAAAGATGTCTATGTTTTGGTTAGGTGGCACGTTTGGGTTATCCAAGACAAGATCACCTTTATCTAACATGTCCTAAATGACATTCTTGAGGGTTTTATAATTGTCTGTGTCATGGCCTTTGACACGGTGATAATTACAGAAGTCATTCTTCCTATACCATGCAGGGATGGCATGCGAGGGATCAAATTGAGGTGGTGGTCAAATTTGGGGGAGGTTGAGGACTCCCTATTTGACTAGTTTATCCAACACAAATGCGTATGATTCTCCTATTGGAGTATATTGATGTTGTATGTATTGTTGTTGGAATTGTCGTGTAATGCTTTGAGATCTGGAAGGTTTGGATTGGTTAGTTGTGGTTGATGATGATGATCTAAGTACCACAACATTTGCTGATCCCTTGGACTTGGGATTGGAAGAAGAAGATTTGGATGAAGGGTCATTTGATTTTGCATTAGTCTTTTTACTATGCAGTTTGACTTTATTTTCTTCGACAACACAGAGTTTAAGCTTCCTAGCCATGGTGAAAGCTTCATTAAATGTGCAAAATGTTTGGACCCGCAAAGTAGATGAGATGTGTTTGGCACATGCTTATGAAAAGAGATCAATGAGCTCAGGTTGAGGTAAATAAAATGAGAGTTGGTTGATTAAACCTCTCCAACGGGTAATGAAATTAGCTATTGATTCATTGATTCATTGTCGAATTGTCTGATAGAATATAGGTCCGTGATGGAGACCTTTTTAGTTATGTTAATTGAAAAGTGGTCAAGAAATAGTTGAGCTAGTTGCATGAAGGTAAATAGAGAGTGATTGGTAATAGAACTATACCAATTGAGGGTAGCACCAGAAAGCGACATGGGAAATGTGCATAGTAATAATGCATCATCATGTGCTATAAGGTAACAAGCGTGTCTAAACGCTCGTAGATGTTGCTGTGGGTCCTCTTTACTCTGAAAGCGAGTAAACTTGGGAAGTTCCCCCTGAATAGTATATGGTCAGATTGGGACTGAAGGATGAAAAGGTTCATTATAGATTTGTTCATATGAGAGAACATTTCTTGAACCCGAAATGGATGTCTCAAGATTAGACACCTTATCCATCAACATCTTGATTAGATCGATTGATGGATTTGCAAGTGGGGCACCCCCTAGGTTGTAAGGCATTTGGAAGGTGTTAGGTGGAGTGTATGACATAGTTGGTTGCACTTGTATAGGCACAACATATTGGTAACTAGTCATAGCGACTGATGTTGAAGTCAAGGGTGGTTGTGTCATGAAGCTAGAGGGCACAACTTGACTTGATGTCGCCAAAGGTGGTTGGATGGTGGCAACACTAGCCGAAGGATAAGTAGTAACTCTTGTATTTATGGGTGCAAGAGTAAGTGGGATGGAGACAATTAAGTTCTGGAATCGTGTAGAAATTTGTTGAATGGTTTATGGTTGAGGGGGTACAGAAACCCCAATGGAGGTAGGTCCAAAAATAGAAGGAGAGGCCACACTTTGAATATTGGTCATGGTCGGGTTGTTAGTTGAGGCAATGGCCTAGGTGACCATGGGTTGGGTTACGGAGGCTGTTGATATGATTGCCGTTTCAACTAAGGAAGTTGGCATCCCATAAACTGGGTTACTTGAAGGATCTTGCATTTGACTTCTCACGAGATAGTGCTGAAGAGCCTTGACATTGAGGTCAAGGAACCTTTCAAAGTCTTGGTCCCCTTTGGGAACAATAAGGGGTTGAGTTGGGGTTGGTTGGATAGGAGTACATTTAGTTTCTGAATTATACTCCATTTGGGGACTTGATATAGAAGGCAAAGGCAGGAGTGGTTGTTGCCTTGCGTGGTCAACAAGAGTTTTGGTTTGATTACGTGTCAAAACCATCCAAGGCAAAATAGATTCAGGTTCTAAAAACTGTATGTTTCAGCCTCAGAAAAATAGAATTTGTTTTTAATAACAAAAAGGTCAGGTTTTTAGCTTGCTATTTGAGAAAAAAAATTGACAGTGACCAACGTTGGTAGAAAAAATGATGTTGGTGAAGTAAGTTGCCGATGTCGGTCAGATAACCGATGTCAGTGAAGAAAGTTGCTAACATCGGTGGAAAAATTGTTGTCAGTTACTGTGTATTTCTAGAAACTCAAAAAATTGAAAGTTTTTGGAAGAAAGAAGAAAGTCTGAGTTGTTTTTAGATCTCAAAATGCAACCTCACCAGCTCAAAAAATCAGATACAGATAGAAAAATAGATGATGGCAAGCAACCACTAAATGTTAATTCCTAAGAATAAATTTTAGAGTCGTGGTGGCTTATGCCTTAGAATAATATGTTTGGGAAGTTGGGATTTTAGAATGGGTCCTAAAAGATGCAGTCTAAGGTTGGTTTTGGGTTATGTTTTGGTGATCAAAAGTCTGTGTTAGGTTCTGTACGTGGCTTGGTGCTAGGGGCTTGCTCCCCTCACTTCACGAGCCCAGAGTCAAGCTGGGTCACTTAGCCAATATATACTTCCCCTATAGTTTATACTCTGCCAAAGAACAGAGTGGGTTCTCCCCTTGGTAGTGAACTCCAAGTAGGATTACCAGGAAGGGTAAGGTATTCGCTAGGTGATGAAATCCTAGTCGAGCCTTGTCTCAGGTATGTTTAGATGTTTGATTTTGTGAATGTGGTTAGGTTGTGTAACATATGTGCACTATGATTTATTCATAATGCATTTTTAATTACTGGATGAGAAGGCTAAATATGCATTCAAGCAGGAATGAAATGCAATAGATTTTAGCCCAAATTGAAATGTTCTTGTTCAGATGCAAACAATTAGGAAAAGGTTAAGAGCATGAATTTCACTACTCTAAGATGCAGAAAAGAAGTGACAAGAATAAAAAGTTCTTTTTAACTTGTGCTAATGGTGTCTTTTCGAAAGAGAAAGAAAGAAGAAGGATGCAAGAAGAGAAAATTTCCTAATGCACCTATATGAAAGTTTGTTTTAGGATAAATGAACCCAAGGAAAACTCCAGGGTCGCACCGGGTGTACCAGAATGTTTCTACTCATTTTTTTGCTTTTCACATTAAGAAGAAATAAGAAACTAAGGGTTAATGGTCAAGGGTTTGTATGTACCTGGATGAAGCTATGCACCGTATCCAGACGTTGAAGGAGCTCCTCTTTGGCTATGGATGACACCTATAGATAAGAAGAAAACTTAACAAAGAAAAATGTTAGAGACAGATATGGTGGACTGCCAAGCAATATGCTCGGTCTCAGAAGCGCAAAGACTTCCTGGAGGGATGACAGTCCACTAATTGATAAAAAGAATGTCATAATGGAAAGAAATAATGAAAGACTTAAAGAAGGAGAAATAGATAATGTGTACCTGAATCCTGCAATCAATCTTCCATAGTCGCTAATGTTGGTAGTCCTACCAGCATCGGTTGGTAAAGTTGCTGACATCGGTTATTCTGCCGACGTCGGTTATTCTGGCGACGTCAATTATTCTGTCGACGTCGGTAGGGGAAATGGGCTTTGGATGGATTTTTTGGTTGGTGTCTTTGGTTGATAGAGGAGTCTAGGAGGTCTATGGGAGTTTAATGGTTTGTGGAGGATTGTAGGACAGTGAATATGGTCTGGAAAAGGGATAAGGTAGAGGATAGGGGTAGAAAGAGAATAAGAATGAGAGAAAGGCTTTTCAGCCTCTCTGGGAAGAAATTTGGGTTGTCTATAAATAGTACTCAAGAATATTCAATCGACTAATCACCAATGCATTCTAAAAATACTGAAATATAAACCAGAATAATACTTAGCTCTTGGTGGAGAACTAGAAGTGTAGAAGACTTGTTCCTGTTATGGCTGATGTAGGAGACCTCATGCAACATTTCAACCTAGTGTGGAGTGAATTTTGTAGAGTTTCTTATCCTGGAGAGTGATGATAGAATGATGATGCCTCGTCCTAAAGCCTTCCTTTGATATTCAAGGAGTCAAGGAGCAAGAGAATTCAGATCTCAGGAGTAAGAGAATTTGCATTCGAGGGTGCAACTGAGGTTAGAATTTAGTTTTAAGCAACTGACATTGGCGATACCACCAGTGTCAGTCGACTGTTGATCGATGTCGGTGGCTAGAGAATGGGTAAAAAGGCTATTTTTAGCCTTTTGCCCATTCCTCCATCTGTCAAGTTTGATTGTCATTGTTGAACGGTCCAAAGGTGGGTTTAATAGGCGTGAGAATTAGTGGGGGAGTTAAAATAGGTCTTAGGTAATTATGATTATCCATAGGGTGATAAATGGTCTAAGATCTAGGAATCCAAGGTGAGGTGTCTAGGGGGGATGATTAATTTAAAATAAGTATTTTAAATTAATAAAGTATAGGTTAGGCATGTTAAAGTTAGAAAGGGACCAAGGGGGGGTGGGTTGACACTATTTTGGTGTCTACATTAACCTCCCATTAGGCATATATAATTGATATTATTTTCATGATACATGCTCAACAATATAATGATGTTCAATTGGATCTATACATAACTCAAGACTAGCTTCAACCAACACATTGGTCTTCTCTTTGAGCTTGATATCTTCATTATAAACATGAGTAGACAATGATATCCCTTAGAACTCTTCAACTTCTAAAGCATTATCCACCATATAAAACATATTACTTGGACCTAAAGTATCATCATGACTCACACTTTTCACCTTTGGCTTCCATGTGTTAACATGCCTTCTTCCTTGCACTCTAGGAGCCTGATTAAACTTATTCTAAATTATATAAATTTTCTTGTAGAACCTAGAAATGTGACCTCTTTGTTCATAAATGTAGTACACCATACCTTTTTCAAGAAACATATCTTGCCTTACCTTATTTGGAAATAAATTTGCAATGTCCTATGTCATGACAAACAAAACAACCTCCCCTTTTTGAAGAGATCTCACCTTGTCTAATATTATGTGGACAATGGTTTGAAAAGTGTCCCACATCAAGATAGTTAAATCACTTGATTTTGTTTACACCTTTTTATTGATGACCCCCATTATAGTCCCATGCAAATTCATTTCTAACAGTTCTCTTGCACTGTCTAGCCTTATGACTAAATTGATGACATGTATAATAGTAACCATTGAATCTTGCATACCTCATGGAATTTGGCATCTGATATAATTTTTATTTACTCATCCAACACCTTCATTCCTTTTCTGATGATGTGTCTTAAAAGTATGATTGTCCTAGTTCACATTAGTCTTCATCTTGTCTTGAGTTACATTCTTTTGTTTTTCTTCATATCCAAGACCATTTCTATTACTAGCATGATTTTGACCAATCAAAATGTTGTCTAGATTACATGATCCCTTTTCAAATATCACAAATGTATTCACCTTACTAATTTTTTTTTCTAACTCAAATTTTAAAGACTCATTTTCATAAACATATATTGAACATTCATCTTCTATAGATTTTATGCTTGTAGATAGAATTTCAAATTGACAACTGAGATACTTGATCATATCTTCATGTTCCTTGGTGTCTTCATTCAATCTTTCCTCATACACACTAAATTTATCTTCATAGTCCTTTAGTTTATATTTCATCTTCTTATTGATCTTCTCAATCTTTAGTTTTTCAAGAGAATTCATCGAGATAGTCTCATAGTCTACCTCAATTCCATCATCATTTAAATCACTCTCAATAGATTACTTTTGATGTGATCAACTTCATTCCTCAGCCATGAATAGGGATTCATCTTTAGTAGGACCATCATCTTCATGATCATATTTTGAGTCACTGTCTTCACTCTCATTGGATGAGTTACAATATTATTTGGTGTAGAGACTCTTCTTATTTTTGAAAGACTTCTTATTATTATTAAACTTTCTAAATCCTTTCTTCCTGGATACCTTCTTGTATTCATCTTTTCCTTCACCATTATCTTCATCATCTTTTTTTCATGCTTATGAGGGAACTTACGAGTAAAATGCCCTATCTCTCCATAATTGAAACATTTGAAGGGTATTTTACCCTTATAATTCCCTAAGCCTATGTTTAATTTCCTATTAATCAAAGTAATTAGTTCATCCTCATCAATATCAAAAATGTCATCCTCTTTATATTTCTTACCTTAGAACTTATTTTTAGGCTTCATCTCTATCTTGAATGCAACTTCCTTCTTTGATGGTATATCATCATTTATTCTCATCTCATATGCAGTAAGGGTGCCATGCAATTGATCCATCTTCAACAGAGTAAGATCATGACTCTCTTCTATATTAGATAATTTTGGATCAAACTTGAGAGATAGAGACCTTAATACCTTTTGGACTATAGTTGCATCTTTAAGATTCTCTCCAAGACCTCTGATGATGTTCACGGTCTCATCAGCTCTCTATAGAAATGATGCCACATAATCTTCTTTCTTCATCTTGAAAATTTAAAATTACCTTCTATGAATCTACAACTTAGTAAGATTGACCTTTGAATCTCCTTCAAAAATTATCTTCATTTTGTCCCATATCTCTTTAGCATATGTACAATGGATTAATTTAGTGTATTCATTCTATGAAATACCACAAGTGATAGCATTCATCACCTTGGAATTGTTCTCAAATAAATTTTTATTTGTAGCACTAGATGAAGTAATAAGAGCAACATAACCATCCAAAATAGATTTCCATACATCAAACCCTAGGGACATAATATATGTCCTCATTTTTGCACTCTAAAAATTATAATTGGATCCCTTGAACATTAGTGATTTCTTAGTATAGAAACCGCCTTGATGACTACCCATAATATACCTTGGATCACCTTCAATCTATTAATACTTTACCAAAATACCTACCCTGATACCATTATTAGAGGTATAATCACTGAGAAGGGGAGGGGGTAAATTAATGATCCCAAATAATCCAACTTTAATTCTAATACTTACAAACACTTAATCAGTTATCACAAGTATTCATGAATCATACACATCGTTCATATTAATGAGCAAGAGAGACAAATCAAGATCAAGCACATAACATAAGAAAAATGTGGGAAACCTTCTTAGGGAATAAAACCCACTATAACCTATAATTTTAATACTATATTATAAAATAAGAACCACTTTAGACCTTCCGCAATGATTAAAGAACTACAATCCCTATTTAGTGAGACTTCAATCCCACAAGGTGTTATCACACCTATTTAGCTGAGCTACAATAAAAATTATACCTTTTAGCAAGTTTCACCTTACAAAGAGGCTATAATCACATTATATTTTGAGATTCCACAAAAACACCTATGAACACATCCACCTTTGAATTGATGTCTTCAACACCTGATGATAGACCTCTTATTATTACTCTTCATCTTTTCTCATACTAAAATAACAAGAGCATTATTATACCAATAGAATTATGACCTACAAGCCATAAAAATAGTCTTCAATATATTATTCTCTTCAACTTATCCATAGGGCACTCTACCCTTCATTTTTTCCATAAAACACACAAGCCTCTCTCAAATCTCTTCCTTTTATCTTACACAAAGTCTAGAAATCACCAACTTTGATTTCACTATTTATAAATCATACTTGATAATCATCACCTTGGTTAACCATTAGGCATGTCTTAAACCTTAAGACTAATATAATATGAAAACATATCTCAATAAATTATTAATAGGATGGCCATAGCATCTATCGGTCACCCTTAAGTATCTACACATGTTAATAAGGCCCTTGTAGCTCTTATGGGTCTCATGAAGACCTATTCACATATTTAGCTCACCCTCAACCAAAAAAATAACACAAGACCAATTTATAATGTATGGGTCCACTCATTATGTCCCCTTTGTCACCCTCAAATTTTCAAAGTTATCATATCTCACTACTATGTATGCTCAAACAACTCAAATAGAGACCTTATACATAGGAACAACATTATCAAACATACAATAAACTTATTAAGCATTGTTCATACTCAAGATATATTTATCACACCTCTCAAATACTCACAAATCATTCTCATGGAGTCTACAACACTCCCTAATAGTAAATTCATCATGAGACATTGAAATAGCATCAACACAAGATCAAACATCCTTCTCGAGTCACTTGAAGAACAAGCATGAACACATAGTCAAATTATAGTCTCAATAACTTTGACTATACTCATTTCAATATATTTTAATAAGGTATATTAGATGCACCATGGATTCTTATTCATCTTTTATTTTTAAAACACCAGTAAATTTGAATTCTATCAAAAGATATGGACAAAATATAGAGCTCTAGTTTTTCCCTATGTTAAATTCAAATCTTTGAATTCAAATAGTCACAGTTAAACCTCAATCATAATGATCGCATATGTTGTCCTCTCATTTTTGGATAAAATATGCACCATTTATCTTTTTTGATCTTTAACACATAGACCATCAATGTCAAACATTAAACCTCAGACACTTTGACCTCATCTCGTGCAATCTTGAAATGTTGACTCAATGTGCTTCATCGATCTCTGTGGATCAGTCAAGTCTTTGGCAATCAATGCTCACCATTCAATCAATTTGTATGAACACCTGATCACTATTGGATCCTATTGATGCCTCTAAATGTATCATAGGTGTCCTTAGTTTTTAAATAACACTTCTCATTTTAGAATTTTGGGAATCTATAGCATGAGTATTAGGTTTTTGGGACTTATGTTACCTGTGGTGATTTAGCGGTAGAGAAATGTTTAACTATTCCATAAAATGTATAATAATTGATGTTTGGGAGCCACCATGGACAAAATATTTTCAAATTGTAAGTATCTATTCTAATACTAGTGAATTATGATCAAATCTTAAACTACAGACTAATCTAAGTGGATAATTTCAATTAAATCTAAACCAAAGTGATCTAGTTAAAAAAAGAAGCAAAAGAGAAGCGTAAGGTAGAAAGAAAATAAGTGATTACTAATCTTATCCCCAAACATTATGACAAAGTTTCAATTACAATTGAATATGCATTTATCTAGTATATAGTTCAAAATAGCATAAGCTCAGATCTCACTACACACCAAGCAAACCTCCATAGATGATATAAAGAAGTACAAGTAAGAACTGAATTTACTTTAAAGATTTGATACCAAACTTAAATAGCATTAGCACATTCTAATGCAGAATAAATAAAAAGAATAAAATTCAAGATCATTCAACTAATATAAAATAAGCATAAATTATCAATCCTATAATCAAAGATACAACTTAAAATTCATATAAACTATTCAAATTTAAGACTTAAGACTAGAAATTGAGAGAAAAGCCATTTAACAATTAATATAAACAAACTTGGACAATGTTTTAAAGATTCCATGATTTTATTAATTGTTCATAGTAAACAAATTTTGCTCAAAATTATCTCTTTACATAATGGTAGTACTACCTTTTATAAGAGGACAAAGCAGTATATCAATCAATTACAAGATATAAATGTACAAGAAGTAAGGATAATTATTTATACAAAGTTATAGAATATATTTTCTTTTTCAAAATAAACTGACCCAAAGTCAATTTGTTAGCAAACTAGCATATGCCTTTACAAAAGGATAGTCTATTTTTAAAATATTAAAAAGTTTTTACAAAAGAGACTATCATTCAACTACTTGGTTTGTGGGCCCTACTCCTGAGAACTTTTTTATTATTTTTGGAGGATGTTCATAGCCTTTTGGTACTACTCACTAACTAGTTCCAAGTCCAAAGCTAGTCTTAAAGGACACTCCTCATTTTCATCTAGAGCATTCAATTCTTTATCATTTATATCCATGGCTTCTTTGATGTTTCTAACCTCAGCTATCCTTTCTCCTACATTAAGGAACATGTCTAGGATCCTACTATTATCTTCCCTAGACTGATCTTGAATTTTACTTTTTATTTCTTAGGTTACCCAAGTAGCCCTATGTTTGAATTCATCATCTTTTTATGATGCTTAGGATAGTGGGTTATGTAGGGTTAGTTAACATGGTCCCAAGGAGTTGTTCAATCCTCCCAATTATCTCCTCATCATCCTTCAAGATTTTCTCTAGTTACTATGACCATGCACTCAAAATGTGGATCTTTTCAATAATAATTCCTATAATTACATTCAAATGTCCTAAACTAATTGATTTATGCTGAGGAATCTACCTTCTAACTCTGATGTTGATCAACCTTATTACTTTGTCTTTTAAAGCTTGGCATTAGGCTATCTAACCCTTGGCCATTGTGTTCTATTGTGATAATACACTCTATCTCATCTTTATTGACTTTAAGGCCTCAAACATATCATAGACGGATTCATCTAGAAATTTGAAAATTGCCTTAGGAATTGATAAGACAACTTGTGTCTTTAAATTATCATTCTCCCTCTCCAAATTGGTTATTATTTGCTTCATACCTCTAATGTCTGCTTTCACCTAAGTTGAATGATCCTCAACTAGGATTTCAATGTCCTCTTCATGGATGGGTAGTTCACCAAGCTATTGTCCCTTAACTGGAGTTAAGCCTGAATATGGCTCAACCTTTTGGAATGTAAACTCTTTAGTCCCTACCATGGATTTTCTACTTATCAATCTCTCTAATCCATTTATCTATGGATTGAATTACGTAGTATTAGTTTTTTTAATGTAATTTAAAGGTTTAAAAGCCTCCATCTGGGTACTTCTTGATGCTCCTAAAGCATCCATCTACTTGTTGTCTGACCCTGTAGTGGTCACTATTATTATTTCTTCTTCCTCATTCATCAAAGTCCTTATCCATGGCTTGATATCATCATGTACATCAATGTTAATGGTCCTAGTTAGGGCCCATGAGTGGTGACAGGTGGGGATTTTTTGTATTTTTCCATAGATAAACCAATCAAGGATGATTGGTCTATGGATGGGGTACTCATCACTAAATAAGTTAAACTCATTCATGGGATGAGTGAAAGTCAACTTTGGCTTCTTTGATCCAACTAGGACCATTATTAATTCTACCTTTTGCTTATTCAATGGTGCCACTAGGGATATGTCTAAGGTAACTTCTTTCCCTTTTTCTTTCTCAGTCTCCTCTATTTGGGCTTGTTCTTCTTCAACATGATCCTCCTCTTTATCAGATCCATATGCCTCAATAAGGACCTTGAGGGCATCCTCTACTATCTCATTAGGCTCTGGGGCAATCATGTTTAGGTACTCAACTAAATATGCTAGTCTTTGGGGAGGGAATGAAGTTGATGGGCCCTCACCAGGTCTTTCTTCTAACTTTTCCTTATCAACACATTGTGTAATCTATGTTTGGGGTTGTTTCCCTTCCACTTTGGTTGTTATTGAGGGGGACTTAAAATTCCATGTAGCAAATGGTATTATAGAGGTCCCATTTATCATATGTCTCTAGGGGGCTTTTGACCACTAGTCAATCTAAGCTCAAGTCTAATTTATATCCCTTGATCCTAACCAATATTTCTTTTAAATTATTTGCTCTAATATATATGGTGTCATGAATGTTTAGTTAGTGTACATGCATTGGTTTAGGTAATTTATTAAATTTTAAGTGTGTGGACACCACGCCACTTGTGTCCCACATCTTCAACTCATCAATTTGAAATTTGAAAGATTCCCTATGCCTAGCCACAGTATTCACCTAATCTTAATTTTTTAACATAGTCCTACCAATAGTAAAAGGAAATGGATGGAAGAGGCCTTTCCTCTTATATTTTCACACTCTATCCACACCATTAGTTAGTATGCAATTTCTTTTTCTACCAACTTGATGGGAACATATACATGTAACCTATAAGGTTGGATCAAAATCCCTTAAATTTTGATCACTATAAAATCTAGATACAACCAAATATATCTCATTAGCTCCACATATTTATTGATTAGAGGGCTTACCTTGAGCATAGGGATGTGATGGCTTCCACCAGGGTTGGATACACATAGTCATAGATGAATTGGATGTTATGCCTATATTTAAATATGTCTAACTTTGAATAGTGATGGGAGACTATAAATATGCCCTCAAGTGATCAATTTTTGATATGATGGATCTAGGTAGAGGCTAGTAAGGCATATAATATATAAGACATCATGAATAATTGGGTATTGGTCTTCTTCTTAATGGCTTTGAATTGTCTTTCTAGATATATGTTGATCATCTCTCCAATTGGAGTGAGATATTTCTCTATCATAAAGTAAATGTAGGACACCCAAATCTTATTGACATAAGTGGTTGAAGGGGATCTATATATCCTATTTAATAGGGTCATAATTACCCTAACCCCCTCTCTAAATTGGGTAACTAGGATATTTCTAGTAAGGTTTTGGATCACATGGTTCCCTTAGAGAAACCATGGCCTAAGGATGGTGTTTGGATCATTATTTCTAGTCCATTCCTTAATAGTGGGAATATCCACTTAGGGTTTTGGAAATTTGCAATAACTCTCAAAAGCCAATGGGGAAATGAACGTATTTTTTCTAAAGGTCCTTTCATGAATGATATAACCCTACTCAATCCTAAAATCCTTAAACATGGGAGCAAGTATGTTGATATAGTGGATTACCATTCATTTTGTATATGTATAGTGGAGACTGGCCATTTGGAATACAACTAGGTCATAATGCCTTTTAGTTATAGTGGCAATCTTCCATTCTTCTTTCATGGTTGACTACATCTCTTCAATGGACCAAAAGATCTTGAATTAGTTATTATTACCTATGCTCAATGTAATAGTGTCCAAGTCTATGTCATTGATGACCCTCCCTTCATTATCTATGGATAAATACAATTTTGTCTCATCCCTATATTGTTGCCTCTAAGTTGCCATGCCTCCTAAACTTTGCAAATTTCTTACTAATTTGTTCCAAATGGTCTCTTGGTTAATTATTTTGTGATCAAATTGTAATTAAACTCTATTTTATATTAACTATGATCAATTCAAGCTTAAATTTGGGCTTTTATGCAAGTTTGGGGTTCTCTTAAAGCTTTAACAGTAATGGATTACTTGGACTTCAGCTCATACATGCCTCAGATTTGATTTTAACCTTTTCCTTTATATGTTTGCATTTTTGAGCACACAAGATCTTTATTTTTGTCATTTTGTGCTTGCATGGTATTTATTTGTCATATATCTGGCACTTTTTTAGCATTTTTCATAATTTCCTTCAAAGCACTAATTGTTGGTATTTAAAATTTACCTTTTGGTTCACACTATTTGATCAAGATCTAAGGATCAATGCGAGGTATTGATTGTGATTTGGGCCCTTGTATGTCACTAGATATCTTGGCATCAAGCCTTGTAATTGTGCCACTTGGCACCTCCACAGGATTTTTGAGCTCCATATCTTGCACTAGTCTCATATGGAATGAAAATCCACCATGTATCAAGACTATGGGATCTCAAAGATATGTTGGAAGGTCATCGGTGATTTTGCATCATCAAATCATCTAGACCTGACAAAGCATGATACGTTGATCCTGCAAGGTTAAAAGACTTTAATTAGTACATAGATATATAAAGGACTTAGGTTATAATGCTTTTAGTTAAGTATATTTCATATTAATAAACATGAAAAGACTTAGGTTAAATCATTTCATGTTAATTTTTTAAAGCATACTATCAAAGTGGCCCCTTCGAATGATAGAAACACATGCTCCTTTTGTATAATTAGAATGTCTGAAGACATTGAATTTGATGGCCTTGTGGATATCAAAGTGGCCTCATGGATGTAAAATGATGGTTATAAAAATTTCAAATTTAAGATCGTAAAGTTCTTAGTTTTGGTGGGCTTAAATTTTATGATCACACAGATGTCAATGATGGCCTCATGGATGTCAAATGATAGTTACACGAATGTCAAATGATGATCACACAAATGTCAAATTTAAGCTCATAAATTTTTTAGATTCAAATTTAGGAGCATTATATGGCAAGTTTATGAAGCTTCCTGGGCCTTTTGACTTTTCAATGTTGCATTCACTTCATTAGATCATTGGCCACAATGAAGTGAGAGTCATCAATCATGATCTAAGTAGTTGTATACCATTGGTTCCATTTAATATGCAAGACCCTTTGCTATCAAACTTTGAATGTGAGAGTGCCACATGGTGAATCTATAGAGCTTCATGAGACTTTGACTTTTCAATGTTGGCTTTGCTCCATCTGATTAAAATCTATGATGAAGTATGGACCATCATATCTACAAAGGAAATAAGTTTTTAAGTTAAGACCCAGGATGAAATAATACTTAGTATAAAACATTAAGTCTAAGGTCTTGATCATGTTAATAAATATGAATGAGGCCTTAGCATTATGGATTTAGAAAAAATAGGTAATAAAGGGGACCATGCTAAAAATAAAAGGATCCTACCAACATGAATATTAGACTCAGTTATAAATATAGGAAACAAAGAGGGAAAATAAAAGGGACCAAATAGGACATTCAAGTTAAGGTTCGGTCATGTTAAGAACTATGACTAAACCTTAACATGAAAATTAAACTTAAGTCCAAAGTAATTTGAAATTTTCTCACCAATTTACTCCCACCAAATGTAAATTTGAATCGAGGGCTTGAGCTAGGGTTTTCTGAAAGAGAGGCTTCAGAAAATGAAGCCTAAATAGAGTTAATATATAAATGTTAAGCATGAATTAGTAAGAGATCCATGAAATATGTATATATAAGACATGAAGACCAATTATTAACAACATTAGGCAATCTCAAAGTAAAACCATAAACTTATTATGTCAATTCTATCAAAGTAGATGATCTTTAGATTCTAATAAAGTTTAAAACATGCCATGGTTTTAGGGTTAAGGTTCAAATTTTCTCAAGGGTCCTAATTTTGAAAAAATGGGGGTATGTTGACCTCAAAAAATGGTGAATTTTGGGGGAAACATAGAAATATGTTAGAACATATAGACTCTAGTTTAGACAAACAACTAAGTCATCTACTCCACTTGATTAATGCCAATATCTAGATCATTTTATGGTTAAAACAAACTTTGCACTTATAGAATTGGGATCAAACATTAAGATAGCCATTTTGTGTGTGTGATTTGATTCCACTTACTATTTACCATGGGATTTAGGGGATAATTTATAGGTTTCATATCTTTAATCATTAACACTAACTTGAATCATGTTTAGATATTCATTAAGAACCATGCTTCTAGTTTAGAGAAGGTTTAGGCATTGGTATATTATTAGCCAGGCATCCATAGCCTTGATATAAATGCCTTTGGCTCCACTCATAGTCTTGATCTACTACCATCCAGGTGTCCATATCCCTAGTGTAGATTACCAAAATCATCAATGCTTGAAAATATTTTGATTTTACATTACATTCTTATTTTTTGTATTTTTAGATCTTTTATGCTTTCAACAAGGTTGGGAACTAGGGTATCTAGGTTTAAGAATTTGGTCAAGTGTTTGATCTTCAAAAAATCACCTCTGGTTATAACCATTTTCCTAGGGAAGGAGATTTGTTAAGTCCAAGCATGATTGTGCCTTAATAGATTAAGCTTCCATCCTACAAGTGTAAATCTTCTTAAAACCAAATTTAGGTCAAGACAATGTTTAAGATCTCATGGATCAATTGGCCTCTTCTAATGGCCTTTACCAATTTCTTCAAATCAAAACATTAAGCTCACATTTTAGACCCATAGTCATCACATGTACTAGGTTCATACTCACATTCTTGGACTTTAGAGTTTCAAGAAAGCTAAATAAACTTTGAGTTGGGTTGTCCAAAAAGACTTATTAGAAATAAAGAACAAGGTAAAAAATCAAACATGTAATAAAAATTATAAAATCAAGAAATAAAAGGAAACAAATAGATATATACATGCTTATATATAAACAAGGGATAGGAAGGAAAGAACTAAAAGAAACTAACTAGCCTACCTACACTAAGTCTAAACATGTTATAGAGTTGCTCCATAAAGACCTTAGGAGGAGGAGTAGAGAATTAATGCTTAAGGTATGGCCCATTAGTGGATAGTGTGAACTCTATTCTTTGTAAGTCTTTGAGTCTAAAGGTGTTATCTCCCAATGTGTCTGTAATCTGATAGGGGCCAATCTATAAAGGTGTGATCTTGTCATGATTGACCTTAGGTTCGGATATTTTATCCTAAAGGAGAAATAAATCCCCTTGTTTAAACACCTTGATATTTTGTCAAACCACCTCTTCATCATGGTTTAATGTCTGCTAAAATTATCAAAGGCCTCCTCCCATGCATCTTCCATCTAGATGATGTCTAGCAACCTCAAATTTTCAAGCTCTTGGCTTTCTTCCATATACTCTTACATGAATTTGTAAATAGGTAGCTTGACAGTGATAGGGAAGATAGGATATTGTTTATACACCAAAATAATGGGTGATGCTTCTAAGGATTGCTTGATTCTTATCATATTTTCCCATAGTGCATACTTGAGAAGTTTATGCTAAGTCTTGGGCTTGTCTGTAGTAGACTTCTTAATTGATTTTATTAATTTATTGTTTTAGACTTAGACACTCCATTTCCTTGAGGATAATAGTTAGATTAAAACTTGAGATAAATGCCATTATCATAAGCCCATTCCATCATATCTATGGATATAAATATATATCCATTATCACACACCAAAGAATCTAGAGTTATAAATATGGCATATATGTTCTCCTCTAAGATATTGATCACTTCTTTAGTCTTGAATTTTTTGGTCGCCACAACTTTAGTTCACCTTGTATAATAATGTGTGGTTTTCAGGATATACTTGTGACATTTTGAAGAATTGGGGTTGATTACCCCTACAAATTCTAACCCCCATTGTGTATAGCGCTTATCAACCATGACTGGTTGTAAATGCATTTTTGTCTTAGGCTCTTTGGTGCTAAAGATCTAGTAGGAGTGACATTCCATATCATTCTTATGAGCATCTTTAAAAATAGTTGGCCAATAATAGCCAGCTTTGAGGATCTTATGGGTTGTAGTCTTCCCAGATGGGTACCCATTATTGAACTTCTCATTTAAGGTGCACATTATTTGGGTAGCTTTTTCTTTTGAGACACATCTCAAGTAGACCCATTCAAAGTTTTTTTATATAAAACCGTATTTTTGATCAAATAATGAGCTACCTTCAGCCTTAGGGCCCTCTTTTACACCCTTGTTAGTCTTGCAAGATATGTACCATTAATTAATAAATGAATTATGGAATCATACCACTCACTAGATTGAATTTTTTATTGATCAACTTACATAATATTTAGGTTAGGTCTAGTATTAGTAATCATTTTTATCAAGCCTTGGCACCTTACCAATTTCACTATTTTTATTTCTATGTCATATTCTTGCAAAAATGACGTGCATTTACCTTTATGTTCTCGAAGTTCATTATGGCTCAGCATAAGTTTTTTGGTAGGGTCAAGTTGAATAGTATACACCTTATTTCTAAGGATATATTTCCTAAATTTCTTCACTACCTTAACTAATGTATATGCTTGTTTATCAATCAATGAATAATTTAATTCAGAATTCTTAAAGGTAGTACCCATGAAAGCTATTGGGTGATCACACCTATCAGCCTTATGAGTTAAAATTGTAGCCATAGTATGGTCAAATGCAAAATACTAGAGATATAAGTCCTTTGAAAAGTTAGGACTTATCAAAATTGGACCCTGGTTAATTACTTCTTTGATATCATTGAATGCCTTCCTAGATTCCACATTCCATGATACTTTGGTATCCTTCTTTATCATGTCATTCAATGGCTTGACAATCTCTACAAATCCAAAAATGAACTTTCTTACAAAGTTTATCTTATCAAAAAAATATTTTAACTCTTTCCTACTATTTAGAGGCTCTATCTTAGATATAGCTTCCACTCTTTTAGGATCTATGGATATCCCATCTTTAGTTATGACATGACCCAATAATTTGCCTTTAGTAACACAAAAGATGATTTTATTGGGGTTCAAGGAGGTTCCATACCTTTTGCATCTCTCAAATTCTTTTTGTAAATTCATAAAGTGATCTTCTCTATTTTTATAAAAAATGGCTAGGTAATCCATGTATATAATGATACACATACCAATCAAACCTTAGAAGGCATGGTCTATGGCCCTTTGAAAATTAGCTCATACATTTATTATCCCAAAAGGCATTTTCTTGTATGTAAAGGTGCCCCATTTAGTTGTGAAAGTTATCTTCAACATGGCTTCTTTGTCAACTAACACCTAGTTGTAGACTTAAAAACCATCAAGAAAAGACATCATGGCTGAACCTAAAACAACTTTTATCACCTAGTCAAGAGAGGGAAGAGGATAGTTATCCTTTTAGATGCTTTTTTCAGATTTATAAAGTTAATACATAGCCTAACCTCACCATTATTCTTTTGATTGGCACTAAATTGGTCACCCAGGTACAATGCCTAATAGGGAAAATGATTCTAACATCTATAAATCTCTTAACTTCTTTAAAGATCATTAGTTCTAAGATAGGTTTCATAGGTCTTTGATTTGCCTGAAGGGTTCACAAATTTCATTAAGATTTATAGTATGGGTAATGACTCTTGGATCAAAGATATTCAAATCATCATAGGACCAAGATATAAAATCCTTGTACTTGGTTAACAACTCTTTGGCCTTACTATTCTCAATGTTAGTGTAAGATTTTCTAATGTTAACCAACTAAGGTTAATCTTGGGGGCCAAAATCAATAACATTGTAATCCTTCCCACTTACTTTGGGAATCTTAGAAACCTTAGCTAGCTTTTCTTGATCAAATAACCTCTCTAAGGAAATCATCCCCTTAGGGATCTTATTGTCATTCAGGTGAATGACATTACCATCAAATTTTCCTTCCCTATGTATATTTTTATCAGTCTCATCAATGATATGAGCATAAAATGATCCTAAACTAGTAATGAAGTTCAATATTTTTTAATAATCACTAAATACCTAAAACTAATTCACATTATCTAAGACCAAAGGATAAGGTATCAGCTTAATGCTAAAGTTGGGCAAGTCTTGGTCAGGGATGAGGTTGGATACAGTAGATTCCAACCCATCAGTAACTTGGTTCTCCTCTTTGGGGATGGAGACAATGTTAAATGCCTAAAAAGACTCAATTAGATCCCAGAACCTAAACTTATTCCTCTTAAGGTATGAGATCTTGCATTGATATTTACTCTTTACTTGATTGAATACTAGTTCTGAATCACCATAGACTAGTAGTTCTTTGACTTTATTTTTTATATAAAATTACAAGCCTAAAATTAGGGCCTCTTACTCATCAAAATTATTGGTTCATAGAAATTAGATCCTATAAGAAGCATGGTATTTATTACCAATAAGATCAGTTAGAATAATGCCTACTCTAGATTCAGCCTTACACCTAGCACCATCAAAATGTAGCTTCCACAGCCCAAGCATATCATGAGTCTTCTTAGGATCACATACCTTTGTGGTATCTAGGGTGAAAACCCCTAATTATAAGTCAATTATATTGACCTTTTCATTGACAACATTGTACTCAATGATCTTGTGTTTCATCCTTGGTTCTCTTTCAACCTTGATTTGGTTTGGAACTCCTTTCCAAGGTAGCCATAAATGTGAATAATTTGAGGACATGTATCCATTCATGACTTTGGTACATTCCTTACTTAACAAGATCCAATAAACATTAATAATGTTAACAACTTGGATATCAATAAACTATTGTACTCTAGGCTCAGAGGCTAATTACATATGGACATTTAATAATTCCCCAATCACCTTGACTCTAGATTTGTTTAATTGAGTAACAACTCTATCAAACTTAATAGGTGTCAAGCCAAGTTGTTTACAAATACCTATTGGCATGATATTGGTGGATTCACTACAATCAAATAAACAATTATGCAATCTTATTGAACATCATGACTATGAGTAAGAAAGGAGGAGACTTTGCCTTAGCTTTGTGCATAGCCATATTAGCATTGTCAACTTCAAGTGGTTTGTTGGATTTATTTGATAATGATTATAGAAATAGGTCCCTTTATTATATGATTTGTGTTAATTCATGAAATGTGATGTTATATTTTATCTTATTCACCCTATATGGTTGTTTGAATCCCTACTATATCAAAAAGAATCATACTCAAAAAATGAGTTTGATCCTAGTTCAGAATAAATGCTAGCTATATGATCAACACATGTAAATTGAATGTTGTTCCCATGCTTCTGACCCATGTGACCTATTTCTTGATATAAAAGATACATTAGAGAAATAGGGAGGAATTAAAATTCCCTATAGATAGATGGTCAGGCTTGGGGTTAACCCATATAGATAGATCTATAGGGAATCACTCATCACTAAGTATGGAGACCCAGGTGGAGATGGAGAGAAAGAACCCTAAAATAGAAATGGGTTTTAAATAGTATTATAAAACCATTGACTATAACCCAAAAATATTGAAATTTCATCACCAACATAGAGGAAGAATAAAGGGAGTAGCTTCTTGGGTTAATTGCATTTGTTTTGGTAGATTCACTCTTTAGGCATTAGAACCTGCTTGGATAACATTTGGGTAGATAGAAGTAGGAAAATAAGCAATTAATTGCTATGCCCATCTTTGAAGGCCTAAATTTCCTTAGGGATATCATCAAGTTCATTGTCCTCTTAAAAAGGGAAATCAAATGTCTCCACCATAAAAGTTTGATCAATAGACTTGGACCCTAAAGTACATACACCACTATCTTTTTTAGGGACCACTTCAAATGTGTCTACATCTTCTTGGAAAGATTCAAAGACTTAAAAAACTCAATGAAATAAATCTCACCATGCTTGGATATACAATGCACTCTACAATAATCAGGCAAAGTAATGCCAATAAGATTAATGTCCATAGTCATATTTTCATAAAATGGTTCATTATTCTTATTATTATGGAAACTATCATTCTAAAACCTATTTTTAGGTATATTAAACCTTTGGAATGAGAAGCTCCTACCAAATCTCTCTCCATTATTGCCAACTTGTTTTTACAACTGAATAAAATTAGTGCTTAACTTTTGGACCATTTTCAAGATAGACTCAATCTCATTCTTAGGAGTTTCATAATTGTGCACCTAGTTATTATTAGTACCAAGAGTTGGTACTAAATCTCTTTTGTCATTTGCATTGAAAATATTAGTATCAAGATGACTCAATAATCCTAAATGACTCAAAGGTAATTGATTTAGATTTAGGAGTTGATTTAAGGCTAGAACATTTTGATTGTTGTTGGAGAAGATGTTCAAAATGGGAAAATGTGGATTGTTATTTGGGATAGAGTAGGCCATTTTTACTTGAGGTTGTATTTGATCATTGATGATCATTACTTTAGAATAATCCATAGCTAATGAAGTTATAGCTAGAAGAGACCTTTTTATAAATACAAAAGTCATAGGATCCACTACATCGTTGTAGATTCCCAGAGCTAAAACCTCATCAAGTTTATAAGGTTCTATGGTCCTGCTATACATTTTTTAGAACCTAGCATTAAAATAATGTATGGGCTCACTTGTATCCCTCCTGATGGTATATGACACATGGACTAATAATATTTCCAAATTGGTCTATGAAGACATTAGTGAAACCATCCTATCTAGTAATATAATTGTTAGGTAGATTGAGAAACCATTCATATACAACATATTTAAAAGTAATGGGGAACAACCTACAGGCTACATCTTCATGTATGACATTTAGCAACCTTAAATCAACTTTTAAATATTTAATGTGTTCTTCAAAAATTACAATACTAGTTGGATTAAATTTTGGCAAGTATTTTTTAGGGTTATGAGGGAGATCATGTACCACACCTAGTATGTTGACTGAATAATCTCCCAACCAAGCCATACCTAGATGAAGGTTGAAGGCAAGGGTACCTTGAAGAGGTGAGGTTAGGAGATATTTGGAACATCTACACCTACCTTTATCTTACCTGGCTTTTTTATGGACTTCTAGATTAAGCAAAGGTTCGGTTGTCTGTGAATGTGATCTTGTTTGAATCCTTGGCAATTCCATCTTGAATATTGAAGATCTTAATTGAAATATGGTGTCTCAATTTAATCTTTATAAATAACAAGGATTAAACCTACATAATAAGCTAATTTTGTAAATATTTGTATAAATAATCATTAAGGATGTCAACCTTTGACTAAGTTATCTTAAATATGTGTCCAATTGTGTAAATATGATCCATCTTTATAATTCTAAGCTCAAATAAACCTATATATATGAAAGATATACCAATTTTTAATAAAAAAAGCTATTCTAACCTCAAATACTATAGATTCTTAGATCTTAAGCCATATTTACCAAAATTAACAATAAAACCTAAAAGAACTATGATCTTTATCTAAAGGAATCACACATATATGTCAAAGACCACAAATATCAATGATATTTATGCTTCTAAGTAAATAATTATGCAAAATTGCAAAGATAACATCGATCTCATATTAACACACTAACATTAGCAAAGATCTAATCAATTTATAAAAATGAGGCCCTCCTTCTAGCACCAACAGGACTTGTTGATGACTCTAAATGTATCATAGGTGTCCTTAGTGTTCAAAGAACACTTCTCATTTAAGAATTTTGGGAATTAAGAGTATGAGTAGCAGGTTTTGGCAACTTATGTTACTTGTGGTGAAATAGTGGTAGAATAGTGTTTAACTATTCCACAAAATTTATATTAATTGATGGTTGGGAGCCACCATGGACTAAATATTTTCAAAGTGTAAGTATTTATGCTAATACTAGTGAATTATGATCAAATATTAAACTACAGACTAATCTAAATGGATATTTACAATTAAATCTAAACCAAAGTGACATGGTTAAAAAAAGAAGTAAAAGAGAAGGGTATGCAAGAAAGAAAATAATTGATTACCCATCTTAGCCCCAAACATTATGACAAAGTTTCAATTACAAATGAGCATGCATTTAACTAGTATATAGTACAAAATAACATAATTTCAGATCTCACTACACACCAAGAAAACCTCCAAGGATGATATAAATAAGTACAATTAAGAACCAAATTTACTTTAAAGATTTGCCACCACACTCAAATAGCATTAGCACCTTCTAATGTAGAGAAAATAAAATGAATAAAATTTAATATCATTCAAATAATCTAGCATAAGCATAAATTAGAAACCCTATAATCAAATATGCAACTCAAAATTCATAGAAACTATTAAAATTTAAGACTTAATACTAGCAATTGAGAGAAAATCCATTTAACAATCGACACAAACAAACTTGGACAATCTTTTCAGAATTCTTTGATAGTATTAACTACTTAAAGTATATAAATTTTACTCAAAATTATCTCTCTTTAAAAAATGGTAGTACTACCTTTTATAAGAGGATAAGGTAGTATATCGATCAGTTGCAAGATACAAATTTACAAGAAGGATAGTTGTCCTTTTTCTACAAAGTTCTAGAATAAATTTGCTTTTTCAAACTAAACTAACCTAGAGGCAATATGTTAACAAACTAGAATATGCCTTTAAAAAAGGATATTTTATTTTCAAAATATTACAAATTTTTTAAAAAATAGAATATCATTCAACTACTTAGCTTTTAGGCCCTACTCCTAAGAAGTTTATTGTTGTTTCTAGAGGATGTTCATAGCTTTTCGGTGTTGCTCACTAACCAATTCCAAGTTAATAACTAGTCTTAAAAGACACTCTTCCTCATTATCAACTAGAGAATTCAATTATTTATCATTTCTAGCCATGGATTCCTTAATGCTTCTAGCCTCATCTATCATTTCTCCTCATTAAGAATCATTTCTAAGATCCTACTATTGTCTTCCATAGACTGACCTTGACTTTTACTTTCTATTTCTTGGGTTACCAAAGTAGCCTTGTGTTTTAATTAATCATCCTTGATTATGCTTAGGATAATGGGCTATCTAGGGTTAGTTAGTATGGTCTCAAGGAGTTGTTCAATCCTCCTAATTATCTCCTCATCATCCTTCAGGAATCTCTCTAATTATTATGACCATGCACTCAAAATTTGGATCTTTTCAACAATAATTCCCAAAATTGCATTCAAATATTCCAAGCTAATTGATTACAGCCCAAGAATTTGCCTTCCAACTCTGATGTTAATTAAACTATTATTTTGTCTTGTGAAGCATTCCATTGAGCTATCAAACCCTTGGCCACTATGTTCTATTGTGCCAATGCACTCTACCTCAGCTTTATTGATTTTAAGCCCTCAAACATATCATAGAAGAATTCATCCAATAATTTGATCATTGACTTGGACATTGATAAGATAGTTTATGTCTTCAAATTATCACTCTCCTCTAAATTGGCTATTCTTTGTTTCATACCTATAATGCCTATTCTGAATTGAGTTGAATGAGCCTCAACTAGGCATTTAACATCCTCTTCATGGATGTGTAGTTCATTAGGCTGATGTCCCCCAACTAGAGTTAAGCCTATAAATGTCTCAACATTTTAGAATGTGAACTCTTCATTCCCTACCATGGTTTTTCTATTTATCACTCTCTCTAATCTATCTCTATATTTAATTGTACAATAGTAGTTGGTTTAGTGTACTTTAGATGTTCAAGGGCCTCCATCTACTTGATGCTCTTGGAGCATCCATCTAGTTGTTGTCTAATCCTAAAGTGGTCACTATTATTTTGTATTCCTCCTCCTTCATCAAATTCCTTATCCATGGCTTCATATCATCATGTACATCAATGTTACCAATCTTAGTTAGCACCCATGAGTGGTGCCACGTGGCAATTTTTTGTATTTTTCCATAGATGAACCAATCAGGGATAATTGGTCCATGGATGGGGTACTAATCACTAAATAAGTTAACCTCACTCATGGGGTGAGTGAAATTCAACTTTCACTTCTTTGATCCAACTGTGACCATATTTAATTTTACCTTTCTCTTCTTCAATGGTGACATTGGGATTAGGTCTAGGGAAATTTCTCTCCCTTTTTCTTTCTCAACCTCCTAGATTTAGGCTTATTCTTCTTCAACATGCTTCTCCTCTTCATTAGAGATATATAACTCAATAAGGACCTTGAGGTCATCCTCCACTATCTCATTAGGCTCCAAATAAATCATGTCTAAGTACTCAACTAGAGATGTTAATCTTTGGGGAGGAACTAAGGATGATGGGTCCTCACTAGGTCTCTCTTCCAACTTTTCCTTGATGGGACCTTGTGTAATCTATGTTTGGGGTTGTTTCCCTTCCACTTTTGGTTGTTCTTGAGGTAGACTTAAAGGTCTAGGTAGAAAATGGTATTATAGAGGTCCCATTTTCCATATGTCTCCAAGGGGCTTTTTGTTAGGGTGTGGAGCTAAAAGCTTCAACTGTTTGCAGACACAAGAAGAGGATGCTGAAGAACCAGAGGAACCAGCGTCGGTATCATGACCGACGTCGGTCACATACAGTGGAGAAGGAAACTGGTGATGGCAGAGAGTCAGCGGGCGTTGGTAGCACTAGTCAAGCAAGGACCAGTGTCGGTCTCCTGTGTGTTCCAAAACTATTCGTTGCACGAACAGTTAGTTAGTTGAACTGGGTGTTTGCATGTTAAGGGGCTAATTTAAGTTGCGAGCTGTGTGTCTAATTTTAGTAGTTAGATTTATATTTTTTTAACCATGAGGCATGTATTTTAATTATCAAATTGATCAAGTAAAAGAATTGAAGCAAGCAAGGTCAAGGAGATCTACAGGTGTAAGGTCAAGGAGATCAGCTGAAGCATTCAAGGAGGGATAGAAACTTAGGTTGTAGAGTTGATTTTGTGTTGAGAAAGAGAGAGAGGGAAGAAGGTCTTGAGGTGTGGCAAGCCTTTGAGGTGGAGGGAGAAGTGGCATCTTCCTTATTGTATTTTCTTCTAGTAATATCTAATACAAGAGTGTGTATTGTCTCTCAAATTCTTTGTTGTCTCATGTTTCTAGTTACTTAATCATTCTGGTATAATTCTGTGTTTAATTGCTTATAAATAAGTAATCAATTATGCTTCTATTGGATAAGGGGTCCCCTATCAGTTGGTATCAGAGCTATGGTTTGCAGGAAGCAGGTTATTGTTTTTTTATTATAGGTCATTCACAGGGTTTTCTGATTGAGTGGGAGTTCAGCAATGGCAGAAGAAAGTAAGCTACGAATGGAGAAGTTTAACGGCAAGAATTATCATCACTGGAAGATGCAGATTGAGGATTATTTGTATCAAAAGGATATGTACTTACCATTGGGTGGGGTTGCATGCAAGCCCATAGATATGAAGGATGAAGAACGGAACGTTCTTGATCGGAAGGCTCTCAGTTCCATAAGGTTGAGCCTTGCATCATCTGTGATTTCTAGCTTATCATAGTGCAAGACAATAGAAGAGTTGATAAAGTCCTTGGTGAATTTATATGAAAAGCCCTCGGCTTCTAATAAGGTATATCTTATGAAGCAGCTATTTACTTTGCAAATGCAAGAAGGTGGATCGGTACATACTCATCTCAGTGATTTCCATGGTTTGGTAAACCAATTAGCTTCAGTCAATATTGTTTTTGATGATGAGGTAAAGGCTCTCTTGATTTTATGTTCTTTGCCTGAAAGTTGGGACAGTTTGGTCATGGCAATAAGTAATTTTGCATCTGCTTCTAAAATCTTAAAAGTTGATGATGTTGTGAGTGTGATCTTGAATGAGGAAATACGCAGGAGAAACACAAGTGAATCATCAGGGAATTCTCTAAGTGCAAAAATCAGGGGAAGGCAAAAGGAGAAGATTGAGCAAGGGAAATCAAGGTCGGGAAGGAGATCTGAGTCCAAAGGTATTACCTGTTGGTTTTGTGGAAAGAAAGGACATACAAAGAAGGAGTGTTGGTTGAAAGATAAAGAGAATCAACCTGAAGGTAAAGAAGAAGCAAAATATGCTAATATCCTGGTACAGGATGCTCTCATACTTTCTTTGGATAGTCAGGTAGGATCATGGATTTTAGATTCTAGTTCATCTTTTCATGCATCCCCAAATAGAGATTTGTTTCATGAGTACGAACAGGGAGACTTTGGAGTGCTCTATTTAGGGGATGGTATGCCTTGTCAGATAGTTGGCAAAGGGAAAGTGCAGTTGAGATTTTAGATTGACAACACATGGGTGTTGAAGGAGGTTATGCATGTTCCAATTTTGAAGCAGAGTTTGATTTCTGTAGGAAGGTTGGGTGATGAGGGATGCACAATAACCCTCACAGTGGACTCTTGGAAGGTTACCAAGGGAGCACTTGTTTTAGCAAGAGGTAAGAAAGTAGGTACTCTTTATCTATCTACTTGTATTACTGATTCTACTTCTGGTGTAGATTCGAAGATGTGGTCTAATAGGCTGGGTCACATGAATAAGAAGGGAATGGAAGTTCTTGATTCAAAAGGTATGTGTTCAAATTTAGAAAGCATAGATAGAATTCATTGCAGGAAAAGGAAATTTGATGCTTTTGATAAGAACAGGGAAGTCTTGGTGTTTTTGGAGGAGATGAAGGCCAGAGAACAGTTACAGGCACTGAATAAATCTAAGCAGGGCAGTATGGATAGAGATTTGATCCAAGATGAGCTCACAGATGAAGAATTCATCACTCACAGGTACACACAGACACCGATGTCAGTCACTTGGAACCGACGTCAGTCAGTCAAACACCGACATCAGTCATGTGCAGACCAGCAGGGTCGGTAGGTCGGGCAGGAGAAGTCTGACGTCGGTCATCAGGATCGACGTCGGCAGGGTAGACACTGGCATCAGCCAGGGGTAACGACATTGGCAGTTAGGGTCAGTGCAGGGAACCGACATCGGTCGGGAGCAGACTGGGAGATGGCCAAGATCGGTCACTGAAACGGATGATGGGTGGACAGTTAGCTATCAAGGAGTCTCAAACACCCATACAGAGGTTAGAAAAGGTATGTGAACCTCATATTCATTGTTCACCTTCTTTATATTGCTTACTGTTAGTCAAGAACTAGGAAGATGGAGGAAGCAATGCAGGTAGAATCTAGAAATAGTGGGAGCTTGACATGGATGAGGAGTGTGAGTCCTTGGAGTAGAGCCAAACAGGTATTTGTTGGTAGAGTTTTCAGCTGGATAGAGGGATGGATTCCTATTTTAAAGAAGAGAGTGGATGGACATCTGAGACAGAAGGCTATGGTATATGGTCTTGATTAGGCTACAGACAATGGAGGTTTGACCATTGTATTTTATCTTTACCAGGTTGGATAATATTAGCTACATTATCCTGTTACTGTGTTGTGTTACTTTTTGCAGGGTTTCATATACAGGGAGTTTTTTGAGCTAAGGGTAGAGTTGGTTTAGAAGTATGTCATGAAGAATTTGGAAGTAGCAAAATTCTTGTGGCATAAGTGACAGGTATAGCATCACAGGTTTGCATGGTGGTTGGTCTTCAAGAGTGACTTTGAAGAGGGATACAGATCCAAAGGAACAAAATAGATGGTGTACAGGTATAGGTACAGTAGCAGCTATTTATCTCCAAGTGGGAGATTGTTAGGGTGTGGAGCTAAAAGCTTCAACTGTTTGCAGACACAAGAAGAGGATGTTGAAGAACCAGAGGAACCGGCATCAGTATCATGACCGACGTCGGTCACATACAGTGGAGAAGGAAACTGGTGATGGCAGAGAGTCAGCTGATGTCGGTAGCACCAGTCAAGCAGGGACTGGCATCGGTCTCCTGTGTGTTCCAGAACTGTTCGTTTCATGAATAGTTAGTTAGTTGAATTGGGTGTTTGCATGTTAAGGGGCTAATTTAAGTCGCGAGCTATGTGTCTAATTTTAGTAGTTAGATTTCTATTTTTGTAACCATGGGATTCTATTTAAAGACCCATGAGGCATGTATTGTAATTATCAAATTGATCAAGTAAAAGCATTGAAGCAAGCAAGGTCAAGGAGATCTATAGGTGTAAGGTCAAAGAGATCAACTGAAGCATTCAAGGAGGGATAGCAACTCAGGTTGTAGAGTCGGTTTTGTGTTGAGCAAGAGAGAGAGGGAAGAAGGTCTTGAGGTGTGGCAAGCCTTTGAGGTGGAGGGAGAAGTGGCATCTTCCTTATTGTATTTTCTTCTAGTAATATCTAAAACAAGAGTGTGTATTGTCTCTCAAATTCTTTGTTGTCTCATGTTTCTATTTACTTAATTATTCTGGTATAATTCCGTGTTTAATTGCTTATAAATAAGTAATCAATTGTGCTTCCGTTGGATAAGGGGTCCCCTATCACTTTTGATCACTAGTCAATCTATGATCAAGTCTAATGTTATATCCCTTGAGCTTAGCCAATATTTATTCAAAATTGTTTGATCTAATATATATGGTGTCATGGATACTGAGTTGGTGCACATACACTAGTTTGGGCAATTGCTTAGATTTCACGTGTTTGGAGACCATGTTATTTGGGTCCCACATCTTTAGCTCATCAAGTTGTAATTTGAAAGATTCCCTATGCCTGGGCATAGTAGTCACCTGATCCTAATTTTGTAACATAGTATTTCCAATAATCAAAGGAAAGGTATGGAGGATCCCTTTCCTCTTGTCTTTACACACTCTATCCACACCATTAAGAAGTTGGTATGAAATTTCTTGCACTACCAACTTGATGGGAATATAGACAGGTAACCTATAAGGTTGGATCAAAATCCCTTTAATTTTGATCACTATACAATCTAGATATAACTAAATGTCTCCCATTACCTCCACATATTTATTGATTAGAGGGCTTACCCTGGGCATAGGGATCCTTATGATGGCTTCCACTAGGGATGGATACACATAGTCATTGATGAATTGGATGTTATGCCTATATTTGAATATGTGTATCTTTGAATAGTGATGAGAGACTATAAATCTACCCTTAAGTGACCAATTTTTGATATGAGTGATTTGAGTGGAGGCTAGTAAGGCATCCAATAGATAGGACATCATGAATAATTGGGTATTGTTCTTCTTAATGGTTGTGAAATGTCTTTTTAGATATATGCTGATCATCTCTCTAATTAGAGGAGTGAGCTCTTTCTCTATCATAAAGTAAATGTAAGAAACCCAAATATTATTGACATAAGTTGTTAAAGGGGATCTAGATATCCTTTTTAACAAGGTCATAATTACCCTAACCCCCTCTCTAAATTGGGTAATTAGGATATTTTTAGCAGGGTCTCAGATCACATTGTTCTCTTAGAGCAACCATGGCCTAAGGATGGTGTCATTCTTGCCAATCCATTCCTTAATAGTGGAAAATCCACTTAGGGTTTTAGAATTTTGTAATAAATATCAAAGGAAAATTGGGAAATGAATGAAATTCATTCAAAGTTCCTTTCATGAATGACCCAACCTTGCTCAATCCTAAAATCTTTGAAAATGGAAGCAAGGATATCGATATAGTGGATTACCTCTAGTTTGGTAGCCACATGATGGAGACTGGCCATTTGAACTACAACTAGGTCATAATACCTTTTAGTTATAGTGGAAATATTTTGTTCTTATTTCATGATGGATTGCATCTATTCAATGTCCTAAAAGAGCTCAGACCATTTCTTAATACTCATGCTCAATGTATTAGTTTTTAGGTTTGTGTCCTTAAATACCCTCCCTTCATTATTTGTAGACAAATACAACTTTGTCTCATCTATGTATTATTGCCTCCAAGCTATCATGGCTTCCAAAAATTTTAAATTGCTTACTACTATGTTCAAAATTGTCTTTAGATCAATTCATTTATGCTCAAATTGTAATTAGACTCTCTTTTAGCTTAAATGTGATCAATCTGCGCTCGAATTAGGGATTTTATATAATTTTTAGGTTCTCCTAGAGATTTAATGGTGATGGCTTACTTATATTTTGGCTCATACATGTGTTATATTTTATTTTAACCTTTGAATTTATACGTTTACATTTTTTAGCACACAAGATCTTTATTTTTGTCATTTTATGCTTACATGGTGCTTATTTGGCATCTATCTAGCACGTTCATGGTATTTTTCATAAATGACTTCAAATCACTAGCCATTGGTATTTCAACTTTACCTTTTTATTTTCACCATTTGATCAAGATCCAAGAATCAATGTAGGATTTTGATCATGATCTAGGCCCTCACATGTCATTGGCCATCTTGGCATTGATCCTCATGGTTGTGTCGCTTAGCACCTTTATAGGATTTTTGAGATTTGTATATTGTACCAATCACATATAAAATGATAATCCACCATGTGTCAAGCCCATTGGATATTAGAGATCCATTAAAAGCTCATTGATGATTTCACATCATCAAATCATCTGGGCCTGATGAAGTATGATCAGTTGATCTTACAAGGTGTGAGGAATTTAATCAGTGTATACCTATATAAAAGACTTAGTTTAAAATGATTTTAGCTAATTCTATTTCATATTAATAAGCATAAAAATACTTAGGTTAAATAATTTTATGCAAATTTTTTAAAGCATAATATCAAATTAGCCCCTTTAAATGATAGACATATGTTCCCTTTATCTAAGTAAAATGTTTGAAGAGCTTGAATTTTATGGCCTAGTGGACATCAAAGATGGCCTCATAAATGTCAAATGATAGTTATGTTAACATCAAATTTAAGCTCATGAAGTTCCTAGTTTTGGTGGGCTTAAATTTGATGGTTGTGTAGATGTCAATGATTGCCTCATATATGTCAAATAATGATCACATAAAAATCAAATTTAATCTCATCAAATTATTGAAATAAAATATAGAGCACCATGTGGAAACTTTGTGGGGCTTACTGGGCCTTTTGATTTTTTAATGTTGTATTCACTCTCTTAGATCATTTTCCATAATGAAGTAAGAGTCATCATTCATGATCCACGTAGTTGCACACCATTAGTTCCATTTAATAGGTAGGACCCTTTCCTATAAAACTTTGAATGTGAGATTACCATCCATGAATCTTCATGAGCCTTTGAATTTTCAATGTTAGCTTTGATCCATCTGATTAAAATCCATGATGAAGCATGGATCATCAAATATTAAAGGAGCAAGAATTTTAAGATAAGACCCATGATGAAATAAGACTTAGGATAAAATATTAAGTCTAAGGTCTCATTCATGTTAATAAACATGAATGGGGCATTAACATTAAGTCTTTAGGCTAAATAGGTAATAAAGGGGACAATGCTAGAAATAAAAAGATCCTTCCAACATGAATACTAGACTCGATTAGAAATATAGGAAACAAAGAGGGAAAATAAAAGGGACCAAGTAGGACTTTCAAGTTAAGGATTGGTTGTGTTAATAAACATGACTAAACCTTAACATGAACATTAAACTTAAGTCCAAAGTAATTTGAAATGTTCCCACCAATTTTCTCTTACAAATGTAAATTTGAATTGAAGGCTTGAGCTAGGGTTTTCTGAAGGAGAGGCTTTAGAAAATAAATCCTGAATAAAGTTAATCTACAAATTTTAAGCATGATCCTTCAATAAGATCTCCAAAAAACCTATATCTATAAGATATGAGGACAAATTATTAGCAACATTAGGCAAGATCAAAGAAAAACCATAAACTTAGTATGTCAATTCTCATGAAAGTGGTTGATATTCAAATTCTAATAATGTTAAAAACATGTCATGGTTTCAGGGTTAAGGTTCAAAGTATCTCAAGGGTCCCAATTTTCAAAAAATGGGGGTATGTTGACCTCAATAGATCCTTATCCTTTACCTTTGCTCAGACATTAAACATTGTGCACCTATCCTCATCTCACTCTTCCTAACTCCTTAGAGCAATTCACATCATTGATCTTTCTTAAACTTTAACTTGTGTAGAAATGACTAAGTATGGGAATCTTACTCATCTGCTTGAGTAGCCATTTTTGAACCTTAATAACTTCTTCTGCACTTAGAAACATGATCTCAAATTTGGACCATATGATATCCTTTCATAGGAGAATCTAACCATGTGAAAAAATACTCCTAAAACCTTCATGAATGTGAGATATAATTCCATTAAAATTCATTTTCAAAATCTTCTCTCATAGAGCCAACTATTCTTAGAATTTGTCTAGGAGACCAACTATTTTCCTACATAAATTTTATTACGCTTTAGTGCATGATCTCAAATTTAGTACAAATCATATATGCACAAAACTAAAAAAACCCATATGATCTTCTTCTCTTAACACTTTCACATGTGTAATATGTAACATCATCAAAATGCTCACTCAGCTCTTCTTCCCACATTTCAAAATTGGCCAAGTATGAGAAAACATAGTCAAACTACCTAGGATCCCAACTTTACATATGCATATCTTTTGATGCACATCATTGCATGATCTAAAAATTATAAAAAATAAACTAGGCACAAAAATTAACAAACCCATATGGTCATTTTGTCTTGACACCTCCATGTATGCAAATTTTGACCTCATCAACATGCTTACTTAGATCTACTTCAACCCTTTTGTAAATTTGACTAAGTATGGGAAAACAATGAATTCTGACTGAGAAACCAACTTTGTACCATTATATCTTTGATTGTGCTTAAATATATGACTTGAGATCTGGTGTATAATAACTAGGGACTAATGTGATCATAATCATATGACCAACTCCCCTTGAATTATTACCACATGGAAATGGTAATGTCATCAAACTACCTACTTAGATTTTCTACCACTAGACCCAAAGTGTCTAGATGACAATAATGAATAACTATATGAATATTGTTTCTCTTAATTTTTTCTCATTTCTTAATTTTGGAAGAAGATAAGAAACTATTAATAAGGGTGTGGTAGAAATACCTAGTTGGTGATTCACACGTAATCTAGATGAAGATGTAGAACTCCTCTTTGGCTTGGAAGGAATAACCTATAGATAAGAAAGCACTAATAAAAGGGGTTGTTATCAAGATAATTGAGTGGATTGCCTAACATGAGCTAGATCTAAGAAGTTTGAGCTTGTTAGGAGGTTGTCAATCCACTTTTGATAACAATTAAATTAGAAATGATTAAAATAAAGATACTTGCATTCAAATAATAAAAATTATTGAAATAAAATACAATAAATAGATGAATGCTTGATAGAGAAAATGACTAAATATAGCAAAATTAGGTCAATACTAGTAAGATAGATCAAGTCAGGTTCAAAAAATTAGGTAGGGGTCTATGAATAGGCAAGAACATAGAAAGTCATATTTGGTTGGGGGTAAGGGGTCAGAAATAACTTGTTATTATTTCATACCATAGTGACCATTAGTGATTGCATTGAGCATCGATTGTTATACTGACCATCGATGGTTGTGTAATTATCAATAGTTAGGGGTGACTATTGGTGGTTAGGTAACCATCAATGGTTCTCTATGTTTTTTTGAAAGTATTTAAAAAAAGAGGTTATAGACTGGGTCAAAGCTCTGATAATGGTCTATTGAGGATTTGGTCAAAAATGGGAGGTTAGAATATAGGTTCAAAAAGGTTTGATGGGGTAGAAAGATGATAAACCAAAATAAAAATGCTAAAGTATATATGTACATATTTCTTACTAAGTATTAGATGGTTGATGGATGGAGCAATTTTGGTAGAGTAACAGTACAATTAGAGTAATTTTGGTTTCTAAGTGGTTGGTGGTTGATGGTTTATGATTACTTGCTAAGTGGTTGAAGGTTACCAATATTGGTAAAAATAAGGTTAGTTCTAGAAGTATAAGTGATAGGTTGAATGGCCCATAGTATTAGTCATAGCTAATCAGGTGATGTTATAAGTCTTCTAGATAGGGTCAATGTTTTCATAGGTATCCAAGGTAGGAAGTGCTCCCTTGAAAAACATAAATGGTATATTTTGTACATGAGGTGTAAATTTAAATTTTCAACATGGTAAAGTTGGTCAGTGCAGTCAAAATGACCAAGCAAGGTCATCATAGAACATGTGATAGTTTGGGTAAAAATGGCCAACATTGAGGTGGATGTGGTCTAGTGGTTGGTCAGAGAAGTGTAATCTCCAATAATTTAAGTTTTGGTTTAGGATAAAAAAGCCATCTCCAAAAATTAAGCATTTAGATTGGGTGCCTAAAAATGTTTTTAAATGTGGGTTCTCCTGACCATCGATGGTCAAGGGTCCCCAAGGTCGACCATCAATAGTCACCCTGACCATCGACAGTCACCCTGACCATTAATGGTTAGGGGAAAACCCTAAAAGGCTCAAGTTAAAAAGTGAAAAACAAAAATCATTTTCACTTTTGATAATTTGACCTCTATGCTTTTCGTGCTCTAACAATTTGGCACTTTGGCATTTTGCTAAGATGGTTGATTAAGTGCTTAGTTGAGGTGGTCATTTTTTATTGGTTGAGCATATGTTTGAGGTGATCTAGCTCAAACCAAGATGTAGGATGGATGAGGACATGGTCAGGTATTTGGACATGGGATTTAACCTTGATAATGATTGAGGAATGAGATAGGTGATGTTTTGAAATTATTAGATAGCTAATTGGTTGTTTATGAAATTGAATTTGTTGTGTTTTGGTTGTTTGGAAATGGTTTCAGGGGGGTTTTGCCCTAGTTTAGGTTTTGGTTTAAATTGGGAAAATTAGTGGTTAAATTTTGAATTTGAAGGAGGTTTTGGGTTAGGGATAGGGTATAGGGTAGATTAATGTAATTTAGGGGTTAAATTTTTATTTTTTTATTATTTTTTGGTAAGGTAGGTTAGGTATTGTGTTGCTATCAACCAAAAATAGTGAGCTTTGTGCATTCTAAGTGCATAAATGATATGAGATCAGTCTGGGGTTTGTGCTCTATTATTGGGCATACAAGCACATTCAGGTTTTGAGACCATTAGGGCTACCATGGGATGGTTATGCCCAGGTGGACTACAAAGTAGGTTTTCTATGATGGAGGGTAGATTATGATTTGACAAGGGTTGGAGGAGGGATGAGAGACATTGAATGGTCTAAGGATGCATTGGAGGGTTTGGTTATCAGTGATGTGGTATAGAGGCCATATGTTGACTTTCCTAGGCGGGCCTAGTATTGCTATCATACATTATCACTATAGAGTTAGAGGTAGATCTATGGGAGGAGAGAGGGTGAGACTAAGCTCATCCCACTTGATAAAGTGATGAGGAAGTATGGCTTAGTGCATGGGATTCTAGGTCTTTTTATGAGGTAAAAGAGAGAAGATGTAAAGTTTTTGTTACCCAAGCCACAACTAAAGGCAATGGTGTTGGATCATAAGGATTTACCTACCAGAGCAAGGATAGATGATGCCATTTTTATTGATGGCTATGTAGGATTATACTAGGCCTAATATACAATAACCAAATTTGGATGGGATGATGGGGGTTGATAGGCCATGGACATTGATCTAGCTAGGGTACAGGTATAGGGTGGTGGTCCTAATGGGCATGAAAGGGCATCATTGGTAGTTACACAGGCATAGGTTATAGCTTTATATGGATATATGACCACATTTTAGGGATAAATTATGAATCTATAGGGTTAGGTTTCCATCATTAAAATTAAGAGAGATCAAACTAGGAACTTACTTGGTTTGGTGACCCAAGAGAGGGATAGCTTGAGATAGAGGGTAGGAGTAGTGGCAACACTAGTAAGTCCACCAAGTACTATTCTTATGGCATGGTACTTGGCCAAAGTGGAGGATTTGAGATATTATGAGGCTATAATGCTAGCATAGTGTCCATTGAAGCCCCAATGGGGTGAGTACAGATCTAGTTTAGTAGGTGGGGCAACCATGGTGACTCTCAATCAATGGGCTACATCAGTGACTAGATAGATTGGCATCCCAAGAGGACTAGCACTAGATGGAAATGGTAGTACAAGTGTAGGAAGGGGAGGGGATAGTGGTAGTGGTTCCCCAAGTACATGATATGTGATATGTTATGTAGGTATGCATGTAAATGTACATGATTTTGATGTCATCCTACATACTGATGATACAAGATGTGCATGCTTTGAGACAGAGTTTATACATTATTACATGTATTGTTTATTTGATTAATATGATGTATATTATATATATATATATATATATATATATATATATATATATATATATATATATATATATATATATATATATATATGATGTATGTTAATGGTTCATGGTTTACATGTTTTGTTATTTTGGTGCTTTAAGCTTATGAGATGTGGACTCGATAGTTTTAGGCATATGATGATTATGGATGATGTTTTTTTTTTGTTCATGGATATGATGTTTATGAATGGTTAAATTATGGTTGTGATCATGATTATATGATTTAGAATTTATGATATGATGTTATACGATGTTTTATGGTAAATGGATAGGATGATACTTATGATTTATAGATAGATATATGATGTGGTTCATGATGTTTTGATCATAGATAGATATATGATGCAGTTCATGGATATGGTTCATACCATTCTATTTATCATTATTGTTTTTTGTTTATGATCATTTAGATGTGATTTGATGTGATTATGGTTGAGGATGTAATAAAAACTTAGGAAAAATAAATGAGAATCATAAGACGTATGTCTACATGAACCAATGATAAGAAGGTAAGGAAAAAAAGCATGATGTTTTTTCACTGGTAAAGACCTAATAAAACTAAATTTGGATTGGTTTAAGGAACATAAGCCTTTAGAATGCTTCACATAAGCATGCTTTGGTTGATAAAAAATGTCTCTTGATGACATTGTGTCAAGTAAGCTCATAATCCCTTGATTTATATATACTATAAAGGGGAGATAAGAGATAGGTAAAAGGTAGATGGATTAATAAGTAAGGTAACCTTAGATGGGTTAGTTTTCCCCTTCTATAGGTGACCTATGAACCAAATTAGACAATTCCATGTTTTAATGCAATGTTTATACTTATTGATGTGGGAAGTATACTAATGCTAGATATGAAAGCTGGTTATAGCTTCCTTGGGATAGTTTATTCTGATTTTGATATAGGGTGCTTTATTACTTTTTTCTTTGATAGGTTGTGAAGATGATCAATTTAGAAAGCTTAAAATGATTTATTTTGACCCATTTGACTTACCCATCCTTCAAGGGAGTTGTCTAAGTTTGGCTTTATATATTTGGTAGTTATCCTTCAAGGGAGCAATCTATCTTTTAAGTAATTTTGGTTTTTATTTTGGATAGTTGTCCTTCAAGAGAGTAGTCTGCTATGCTATAGATATATGAAACAAGTAATATTTTGGTATCCCAAATGTTTTTATGTGATATTTTAGACATGTAAAAGTCTAATTAGGATTAGAGGTTTGCCTTTATGAGGGACAAACTTTTAGCACAAAAAGGTAATGATAGGTAAAATGGGTGGTTTTCAAAGATAACGACCATGGGATTCCATCTTGTTAGAGATAAAAATTATCCATGATAACTATTCTATGGGTAGAGTCATGGTACCCATATTTAGGAGTAGGCTATTATTGTGATGGTTAATCAAATGGTTCTATGTTGTAATTGGTTGTCCTCGAAAGAAGAGGGATAGGTAGGTGAAGGTGAAAATCTCAAAAATCAAGGGACAAACTTAAGTTAGACAAGAAGGTGAGTTTGATCCTTGTATTAAAAAAACAAAGGACACAAATATGAAGCATTAAGAGGCTCAGGTTCTAGTTTGCCTTTGAGAGAGTACAAATGATAAGCTCCTAATCCATACTTATGGGTTATGATGTAGGGTCCAAGACAATTTAAAGTAAACTTACCTCTTTTGATTTTGTCCATATTGGTTACATGTTGGTTTTCCTTTAGGATGATGTCTCTGATAGTGAATTCTCATTATTTAAGTGTTTTTTATAGGTGTGCTTGATTTGATCTTGATAGACACAAAGATGGTTAAGTGCTACTAGGCAATGTTCATCAAGTAGTTCAATTTGTGCTAGATATTCTTGATGATAGTCACTCTTAGAAATGATGTCTTGCAAGGATATGCAAAGAGAAGAAATCTGGAATTTGAGAGGCAAGATTGCCTCTACTCCAAAGACTAGAGAGAAAGGGTTAACACCCATAGAGGTTTGAATGCTAGTGCGACAGGACCATAAAGTAAAAGAGATGTACAAGTGTCAATCCTAACCTAAAACACTTACACTTTGGTTAACATTTTATTAAGGGTTTTGTTAGAGGCTTCTACCTATCCATTTTTTTGTAGATGGTAAGGTGATAAAAAGTGTAAATTAATGTCAAATATGTCACAAAGACCTTGGACTTGCTTGCTATTCAAATATTTACCATTATTGATGATGATATTATGGGGAACACTAAAATGATATATGATATAATGGTTGATGCAATTGATAATTTTGTCAGCTTTAGTTGAGATGAGAGGAATAGCTTCCACCCTCTTGGTGAAATATTTGGTGGTGGTAATGATGGATTGGTGTCATTGTGAAGAATGAGGGTTGATTTTACCAATGAGATCAAGTCCCCATTGTGAAAAGGGCCAAAAGTATTTTGATACTTAGATTCCATGGGCAAGTGTGTGATGAAAATTGGCATGTTGTTGACATTTGACACACTTCTTTACATAATCATAATAGTCCTAGTTGAGGGTGGTCCAATAGTAGCAAAGGTGATGGATGCATTTAGTGATTTCTAAACCACTAAATGTCCCTTATAGATTCCATCATGTATTTCCCTGATAGCATGGGAATATTCATGACTATGTAGATAATGAAGAAGGAGAACATCAAAGCCATGCTTGTAAAGGATTCCCCTAATATGGTATAATGAAAGGTAATTTGAACAAAGGATCTTTGGGCATTCTTAAAGAGATTAGGAGGAATGATATCAAGGTTAAGGTAGCTAAAGGTTTGCTCATGTCATACGTTTGATAGAGATGATTCCACACTACAAATGGTAAGAAGGGCAAAAAAAATATAAGAGGGTGTAATAAATGGTGGATGGTAACAAATAGTTTGGACTCAGTAGGTTGATATGGGATTTGGGAAGTAAGGGAAGCCATAATATCCATGAAATTAATTTTAGATCATGGAGTAGACTGGATAAGGTAATGATCAAATGATGATAAGAGTATATCTACTAGCTATTTATACTTTTACAAGACATCATTCTTACATTGGTAAGATTCATTAACCTAGTTAACCACAAGTTGGGAATCACCAAAGACACTGATGGTCTTAATTACCAAGGCTAAAGTAGTTTGGAGACCTATAACTAGGGATTCATACTCAACCACATTATTGGTGTATTCAAAATCAAGTTTAAAGGAAATTGGAAGAGGTTCACCATTAAGGGGAATGAGAATAACTATGGCACCCCCACTGCATTGGCATTTTGATCCATCGAAGAACATGGTCATTTGTTAGGTGGGGTCCTCTTGAGAGAGAGTTATGATGGAATCATCTGGAAATGCAAGAAGTATTTAGTTATTAGGTAAATGAGCTTTGGTCAATTGGTCAATGATTACTTGCCCTTTAATTTACTTCTACTAGAGGAACTCAAGATCAAACTTAGCTGAAATCATGAGTGACTTAGCCATATGTTGGTTTTGGTATGGTTTAGAGTGTTTATACTTGAGTGGGTTAGTGTTGGTAATGATATAGGTTTTTTGGTTGAGAAGGTAATGGTGAAGTTTGGAATTCATAAATACTAAGTCAAGGTAAATTTTCTCGAGATGGGTATACTGAGTTTCATAATCTATAAGTGTTTGAATTATATAGTAGACATCTTTCTCTTTGTTTTGTTCATCATGATGAGAAAGAATTACCCCTAAGGAAAGGTTAGTGGTGGATATATAAAGGTAAAATGCTTGGTCCTCTTTAGGATGGGTCACAATAGGTGGAAAAATAAGGTATTCTTTGAGTGAATCAAAGGCTTGTTAACAATATCTTGTCCACTTAAAAGATGTATCTTTCTTGAGGATGTGGTGAAAAGGTTGACATCTATCTGATAATTAAGATATGAAGTGTTAAATAGATTGGAGCTTCCCCTACAGGCTATAGAGTTACTTGATGTGGGTTGTAAGTGGCATCTCCAAAATTTATCTAACTTTGTTAGGGTATAATTCGATTCCTCAAAGAGAGATGATAAAGCCAATAATATTTCTAGATAGGTCCCCAAAAATACATTTCTTAGGGTTGAGTCTAATGTGGAAATATATTAGGCATTCAAAGATGATGGTGAGAATATCTAGGTGATCCTTGCAATGTTTAGATTTCTCAAGGAAATAATCTACCTAGTCTTCTAGAATTTTATGGATTAGATCATGAAAGATGTAGGTCATCACATGCTAGTAGGTTGTTTCAGTGTTCTTTAGACCAAATGGCATGACCCTGTAACAAAAGGTTCCATATGGGGTAATGAAATAAGTTTTATGTTGATCCTTGGGGGAAATCAATATTTGATTATATCCCAAAAACCATCCATGAGAGATAATATCTTGTGGCCAATTTTAAGATCAACAAGTTGGTCGATGATAGGTAAAGGCATGTCATTCTTTAGGCAAGCAAGGCTAAGGTCATGAAATTTGATACAAAGGCAAAGTCCCCTTGTGAGTTTGGTAATGGTAACAATGTTATAAACCCATTGGGGATAGTCAATGGGTTGAATGAAATTGACAGATAAGAAGCGTTGAAGCTCCTCTTTAACTAAAATGGTGATAAGAGGTTGTATCCTAAGAAGCTTTTTCTAAATAGGCATAACATCAGGATGGGTGACAATGTTATGGAGGGATATAGAAGGGTTGATTCTAGGCATATTATAATAAAACAAAGAAAATGCTATTCCATGATCATGGAGGAAAGAAGGGTAATCTTTTTACTCTATAGAATCTAAGGATTGACTGGTCTTGATAATGTGAGGATTGTCTTGACTACCCAAATTGACATCAATAGTGGATTCATTCAACATGGTTTAGTTATTAGGAGTAAGAGAATTATGGATAGAATAATCCCCTACACCAAGTTAGGTAAGAAAAGAATCATCATCCTAATGTTTGATGGTGTTGATGGTAGGATAATCATTTTCTACCATTTCAAGATGAATGATAGGAAGGGTTTTAGTTCCTCCATCCTTTTGATAAGTCAAGGGGCCTAAAATAATGGTTTTTATCAATAAAAAAGGTTATAAGGAATGATTTTGAAATCCTCAGACTTTGAATGAGATAGGGTTGATGATGGTATATCCTCATCGATGGTGGTGCTCGGTTTAGGTGAGGCAGGTTCTTATAGTGGTATGAACCCAAGGCTGAATAAATCATGAGGTTTTTGGGTTTTGATGGAAGGTAATTCATGAGGTCTATGTTCATAATGGCCTAGGATAAATACCTTTCAAGCACACTTGTGAAGGTATATCTTGGTAAATATTGATTTTTCAAGATAGGAGAAGTCAGAAGTGAATGATCAGGTGATAGAGGTATTGATGGAAGCAAAAAGTGGATGATCAAGTCCCCTATAGATTAAGTTAGTTTGATGATTAGGAGGCCCAAAATGGATGATGGTTTCAATGTTAGGTTCATAACTAAGATCATGGGTGAGGTTCCTATACTTTTGAGGAGTAGGGAAAGCATCCAAGGCTAGAAGATGATACTCCCCAAGTGAGATACATTAGAATGTGGGTTCCAAGGGGTCCTTTACAAGGATTTAAGAAGAAGGGATAGATGAGCTAGTTGAATCTTCATGGATGGTAGGGGTTGATATGTTATTGGTTTTAGTTGGTGAGGTAGATGAAGGAGGAATAAGAATTTATTTGGGTCAATACGTCATGTTACATGATGCAAAAGGACTAGGGTCAGCTCTTATGGTAATAACTTGACCTTCATGTTAAAATTTGACACATCGATGTAAGGTAGAGGGGACAAAACTCATGGCACATATCTAAGGGAATCCAAGTAAAAATTGTATTAAAACTCACCCTCTACAATGTAAAAGATATCTAAAATAGTGAAAAGTCCCAAGTGGATGTGGAGGATGATTGTCCACAAGGTAGTGACCATATTATCATTGAAAGAGTGAAGGATCACTATAGTTTCTGACATGATATTCTTAGGCAATTGAAGTTGGTCATAATCATGAGAGGAGATAATGTTAATAGTAGATCCTCCATCAATCATCACCCTTTTGATGTGGGTTTGATTGATGTATGCCATGATAAAGAGGTGAGGATCAAGGTCTTCAAAATGGGTAAATGGTATTTCTGAATCTTAGAAGGTGATGAAGGTATAAAGTTAAAGGTCTCAAACAAAGGGTGTAAGGGGTTGAGGGTCTTTTAGTTGAAAATCTATCAATTTTAGGGCCTATATTAATTCTTTCCAGTGATGGGGTGAGGTGTTGATTAATTCATAAAGGATCATCTTCACTGGTGCCTGGTGAAGTTGTTTTAACACTACTCACTGGATGGATTCATAAGGGTTGGAAGGAAAAGCACCCAAAATGGATATTTTGGGTTTTTGAAAAGGTGAATGTAAAGGTGAGGATGTTTGGTTTTAGTTAAAAGGCTAACGGTTAGAAGGGTATGTCCATGGTATGGACACTTTTTCTTTTCTCTTATCCTTTTGTTGGGCCTAAGATCAGGTAACCATATGGATAGTATAGATTAAGGGAGGTGTTGGGTTAGATGGTTGCTTTAGTTCCTCCTCACTTTTAAATGAGAGTGGAGGATTAGGTAAATGTTGGATGGGTTTAGTTGGTGGTTGGGTTGGTAATAGGCTCAAGGTAGTTTCATCTAATAACATATCATCCTCATCCCATAAGTTATGGATAAGTGTTTGGAGAGATTTATAATTCTTTATATCATGTCCAGGAGTCCTATGGTATGAGGAAATCAAAGTGTCATTAAACCATCATGGTTTAGGACGTGAAGGGTTGAAAGGTTTGATGGGTGGTAGGGTTAAGGAAGAGGTTTGCAACAACATTTATAGAATGGTTGAATAATATTTGATCAAAGGTGTTGAGGGTGTTGGGTTTTTGGTTTTAGGAGTGAGATCCTTCTTAGAAGTAGGCTTCACTACAAAAATATTAGGTGGTGTAAGGGTTTTGGTAAGTGGTCTTGGTTTGGATTATTTGGTCATGTTTAATTTGGAGGTTAAATATTTGGAGGTGGAGGGTGAATTATTGGTGATATATGTGAAGGTAAAGGTGGATAGATTAGTTAAGAATGATGGGAAGTTTAATGCTTTGGTGGAGGTAGGTATAGGTAGAGCAAAAGTAAAAGGTTTAATAAATGAGGAATAGGTAATTGTAGGAGGGTTCACCTTCTTGGTAGAAGGATGAGCTCATGGGATGGTAAAAGGATGGGGTCCTAAAATAGAAGATAAGTATGAAGGAGGTGTTATAGGTCTAATTCTAGGTGGTAGTTTAGTTGGCTCCACCCTTTTAGTTGGTTTGGTTGGGGTTTTATTTGGTGGAATAGAAGGGGTCAAGTCCAACTTCAATTATGGGTGAGCAAGGCTAGGTGTAGGAAGTATTCCTAGATTCTTGATGGGTTTGGTTAGAGAGGTGTAAGGTGATTTTAAAATTTTAAGTGGAAGTGGGTTGGATGGTTCTATTATGGTTTTGAAATGAGAAGGGTTTGAGGATAGGGTTGAGGTAATGATAGGTTTTATGATAGATGTAAGTGAGGTTGAAGGTTCAAGTTTGTTTTGTTAAGGGAGCCCAAGACAGTGGAAAAAAGTGGCTCTATGTAGGTTAGATTGAGAAGTGAACTCTAGATTTTAGACTAATATAGAAAAAGTCTTGTAAATTGGTTTGATTCTTTGGTCATTAGTTTCAAAAGTTAAGCCCATGGGTGGTAGTGAGGGGATAATTTCTTCACCTATGTTCTTGATGGAGGGTTCCAAGGTTTGGGAGGATGTTTTTATTTGTGTAGGTTTTCATTTTTCCCTATTTATTAATTAGGGAAATTGTATTTCTTGTGCATATATGGAGTTTTCCTACATTTGTGGGATAGGCTAGCTTATGTGGAGGTGTGTGTCATAGATGTGTCATAGGTGTCATAAGAATGTCATAAGTAACTCCCTTGATGGGAGTTACTTCTCTATTCTTATCACCTTGTCACCACCTTTCATGGAGGAGTTACAGTCTATTCTTGGGGTGCTTTGTCCACCTTTTGTGGAGGAGTTACTTACGTACTCTCCTATTTGTAGTCCTCACTTTGGCCATCTCATGTTAACCAGATTTTGGTTTTCTCCATTTTGTCTTGTGTAATTTATCTTCTTGTGTTATTTTTAAATTGCTTTAGCATCTATGTGGTGTGCACTTGCTTTAACTTGTGTGATCACATCTCCATTGCACTCACATTATCCGGATTCTAGCAACAACTCTGATATGGTATCAGAGCAAGAATGGTAATTGTGTGTCTGGTTATGCTTTTAGTTCATTTTGAAATTAAGAGGAGTGGAGTTTTCTTTGTTTTTTAATTTTCTAGACCTGATCTAAAATTATATATATATATATATATATATATATATATATATATATATATATATATATATATATATATATATATATATATATATATATATATATATATATATATATATATATCATTTTTGGTATCGCTTTTCTTGGAAATCCTTGGCCTTTGGGTGTCTTGGCTATCTTCACTTCAGGGATTGATTCAGTAGTTAGCTTGGGCACCATTTTTGAGTACAAGAAGTAGAGGGATGAGCTGACTTTGTAGCAAGCCTCTTCATACTGCTGTGAGCTGCTTGTTGAGTTCTCTTTTTTTGGTGAGGACACTGGAAACTCTTCTGGTAGAGCATACTTTCTGCATCAGTCCAGGTGTAGCACTTTTGAATAGCCACGCCAAGCTACTAGATTGCGCCAACCTATTTTTGGTCTATGCCAACTTTTGCTCTATCCTTCCAGCATGCCAAGCAACAGCAAGGTGCCTTCACTTCTGTCACGCCATCAACTGTATGGCATCCAAAATAGGTATGCCTTTTCGGAATATGGCACATTTTCTTGTCTTCTTCTACCCATACCTACTGTGTGTTGAATTCAAAATATTTCATCATCTTTTCTTGCCTAGCAAGGTGCCAAGCAGGCCGTACGATGTCCAACATAGGTCTGCATTTTTTTGTCTTTTCTGCCAGCAGTCTTGTTTGGAAAATGGTGTTTTTTTCATGCTTGGCGTCCCATGTGGACCCTTAGATGCTTGGCTATAAGTTAAATTCTATCTTTGCTTTAATATTTTTATTTAAAATTAACTTTTTAAAACAAAAATCAGTCAATTTAACTGAATATTCAGTTTTATAGACAGTTTTGTAATTTGGGGGTTTTCATTTAAAACTTGTATCTTCGCCTGTCAAAGATGAAGGGTGAGGCTTGGGTTGGTGGGAGGCCAATTCCCCCTCACAAAAACCTCCTTTGGATTCCTTGTTCCGTGCCAAATCTAACGAGTGGTTAGAAGGCCACTTTTTCTCTCAAAATAGGCATTTTTTAATGTTTTAGTGCTTTTTTTTGCAAAAACACTAGTTTACAAGAAAATTGAACCTTTAATATCTTGCAAATGATAGCTCAAATTTGGGTGCCATTTTTTTAAAAAGTGTTTTTAATTTAATTATCCATAGTGTAGGCTTGTTATTTTTCAAAAATTCACTAGTTTATAATGTGCCAAAAATTTGGGTCTCTCAGGATGCATTTTTGGCTGAGTCAGCAAATTTTGTTTGCTTTAGTCTTGCATTGATTGCTCTAAGATGCATTCTCAACTGAGTCTGATATCTTTTGAGTGTGCACTTACATATTTATGGGGGGCTCAATATTTCAGGGGGGGTGTGATTACTTTTCATGACTTGCACATCTTTGCTTTCATTCTCCTTTCTGCATAATTTCACAACTTGCAATCAACACAACTTCACCTAAATTCAGCTAAAATGGATTCTTTTCAACTTAAACCCCTAACACCCTTCAACTATCATGAATGGAAGGTTAAAATTTCAATCATTATTAGAAGCAAAGGGTTGTATAGGATCACCATGGGTAATGAAGTAGAACCCAACACTGATGCTGAAAAGGTCAAGTGCTACAACCGTAGTGATGAAGCCTATGGATTACTGAGCTTGTCTATGTCTCCAAAACTTCTCTTCCATCTAGAATCCTCCTAGACTCCCAATGACATATGGGACACCTTAGAAAAGTTATTTGGAAAGCTTGATGAGATGAGAGGTCATGAGCTCGAAAACAAACTCATAAGTCTAAATCCTATCAACTTTGACACCCTACATGACTTATTTACTAAGTTTAAGGCCCTTAGATTGCAATTGAAAGAATTAAGGATAAAGAAGAAAGATGATTAACTCATTCTTTCTATTCTCACAAAGTTAGGTCCAAGTTATTCAGTCTTTGTCTCCACTTTCCATGCCACAAAAGTGCCCTTGGCACTACATGGAAAATGCCTTCTTGGGATTCATTCATTACCGATTTGACTAGGGAGCAAGATAATATAATTCAAATGGGCATAATGAAGTCTACTCAAACCCAAGCTTTGATAGCTAGAAATGGTAAGGATAAGACTTCAACAAAGGAGAAGAAGAAAAAGAACAAGGACTAGGAAAAGAAGAAAGAAAACACCAATCCTGCCAAAAACAACACTGAGACTTCCTCTTCCAATGCTAAACCTAAAAAGGAGAAGGTTAAGTGTGCCTATTGCAAAAAGGCAGGGCATGATGAACACAAATACATGAAAAAACAAATAGATCACCTAACTCATCTTATAGAGAAGAACAACATAGGTGTTCCTGAGTCCATCAAGCAGAATTCATCTACCCAAGATTCTACCAAGGCAAAAGGCAAGGGTAAGGAGAAAGAAAAGGGCAAGGCCCTTATAGCTACAATAGCTTCTACATCTTCATGAGTCATCGACTCAAGTGCTTCTCACCACATGGGCTCTTCACTAGTTGATTTTTCATCTTTAGAGCCTTGTAGCATGACTTTAATTAGTTTGGGTGATGACACATCAGTTTTTGTTGCAGGGAGAGGGTTAGTTGAAATGGAAGGAGGAACATTCAATAATGTTCTAAGTGTTCCTTCTCTTTCAACCAATCTCCTATCAATGTACCAAATCACTCACATTGGTTGGGGTATGAGAGTTGAGTTTTCACCAGATTTAGTGGCTATCAGGGAGTTGCATAGTGATACTACAGTGGTAGTGGGTAGGGAAGATCACCAAGCCAGGTTATACACCTTCTCACATTTTGCATCAGATTCTTCTTCAATATCATTACTGACTCATTCAGATGGAGTTAGAAAATTATGGCATGAGCGGTTTGGCCACCTTAACTACCGCTACCTTGAGCAACTTTGCAAAAATGACATGGTCATTGGCTTGCCTCATGTCTAATTATAAAAAGGACTTTACGAGGGGTGCTCCCTTGGGAAGCATCCTAAAGCAAAATTTGACAAAGGCAAAGTTTGGAGGGCTTCACAACCTTTGGAGTTAGTCCACAATGATGTATTAGGACCCTTTCCCAAACCATCTTTCACAAGGGCCAAGTACATCCTCACTTTCATTGATGATTTCTCTAGGTACACTTGGATATATTTTCTCAAACAAAAGTCTAAAATGTTTCAAAATTTTCTAGACTTCAAGGCTCTTGTTGAGAAATAGAGTGAGAAATCCATCAAAGTTCTTCAAACTGATAATGGAGGGGAGTATGTCAGCATCAGGTTTGAGCAGTTTTACACTATAGAGGGGATTGATTTGTAGTGCATAGTCACTTACATTCCCTCATAGAATGGGGTTGTCGAACATAAGAATAGGTTCTTGAAAGAGATGGGTAGCTATATGATTCACTCCAAATCCTTAGCACCATAGTACTGGGCCGAAGCCATCAATTTTGCTTGCTACATTCAAAATAGGGTTCCTCACAAAGCTTTGAAAAGGATAACACCCTTTGAAGCTTGGCATAAAAGGAAACCTAATGTTGAGCACCTTAGGGTTTTTGAATCCCCAGCCATGGCCCACATTCTGAAGAAGAAATGCAAAGCTATGGAATGTCAGTCCAAGCCTTACATCTTTTTAGGATATTTGGATGGTATTAAGGGGTATCGTCTTCTAGATCCAGTCACTCATGAGTTGTTCATTGAGAGAAGTGTCCATTTTTAGGAGAGTCCTAAAGACTCAACACTTGACACTTCTTCTCCCTCATTATATCTACTTCTTCATGATGACTCCTCATCAATTTAAATCAGCCATAACAAGTTCTTGAGCCAGAGACATCTTCTTCTTCAAGTTCAGACAGTGAGGATAGTGATGCAGAGTCATCCACCTCTAGTCAGTTAGAGGATGAGGAGTTAGCACCTGACTCACCCACTTCTGGGCCACTTTGGCCTAGATAGACACTTGAGAGTGTTGGCACTTGGGTAGGAGATCCCGCAGATGACAGACATACTAGCGAGGATTTTCAGAGAGATCCACATGCCTTTTTTGCTTCAGTTTTGGATCCATATACTTTTAGAGAGGCATCTAGGGTACTTGAGTGGGATAGTTCTATGGAGGAAGAATATTCTTCCTTAATCAAAAATCACACTTGGGATTTGATTTCACTTCCTAAGGGAAGAAAGATGGTTCGATGTAGGTGGATATATCAAACCAAGTTTGCAGCAAATGGGTCAGTTGATAAGTACAAGGCACGATTGGTTGCCAAGGGTTTCTCACAGGTGGCAGGCATTGACTACTTAGAGACCTTTGCACCCGTTGCAAATATGACTTCTATCCAACTCACCTTGGCTATTGCCACAGCACATGGTTGGGATGTACATCAGATGGATGTGAAGAGTGCCTTTCTTCACAGAGACCTAGAGGAGGAGATCTACATGGATTAGCCACCAAGATTTATTCAAGATTCTTCCTTAGTATGTAGACTTAGGAAAACTATCTATGGACTCAAAAAGGCCCCTCAGGCTTAGTATGCCAAGATGGATTCCTTCCTTCTCACAACGGGTTTCACTAGGTGCCATTCTAAACCCAATGTCTACTTCTTATAGCAGGATGATTCGCTCTTGATTTTGGTTCTATATGTTGATGACCTTTTGATCACCAGGAGTTCTTCATCAGCTATTGCAGTGGTGAAGGCATCTCTTCAGGATATATTTGACATGATAGTCTTTGGTTTGCTACACTACTTCCTTGGCATTGAGATCTTATAGTCAAATTTAGGGATTTCTCTTGCACAACCTAAGTATGTTCTTGACTTATTGGCTCAGTTTCACATGGCTAATTGTAAGCCATCTCTGACTCCCTTTCTATCAAGAGTCAAGCTTGAGGCTGATTGTTCTTCACCATTGGTTGATGCCACTCAATATCGACAACTTGTTGGTAGTCTCATCTACTTGACTCACACCAGGCCTGACATATCATATACAGTGGGACTTGTCTCCATATTCATGCAGGAACCTCATGAGTTGCATTGGAAAGTAGCTAAGAGGATCTTGCATTACATATAAGGTTCACATAGATATGGGATTCATTAAAAATTTGGCATAGAGGTTGACTTGGTTGGATATATAGATTCAGACTAGGATGGTGATTCACAGACTCACAAGTCCACTTCTGGTTATAGTTTGTCTCTAGGTTCTGGTCCTATCAGTTGGTTTAGCAAGAAGTAGAATGCTATTTCTATATCATCCACAGAGGTAGAGGACAAGGGAGTTGTTAATGTAGCTACTGAGGCTATTTGGCTTCAGGGGATACTTTCTAAGTTTGGTATTCCTATCAGGCAGCCCACCATCATTTATTGTGACAACCAGAGTACCATTTAGATTTGTAGGAATCTAGTTCAGCACCAATAGACCAAGCATATAGAGATTCACATGCATTTCATTCGGGAGCTTATTCATAGTCAGGTCATTGACTTGATATTTTTCCAGTCTTCAAAGTAGGTTGCATACATCTTCACCAAACCTTTCACTGAGAGCAAGTTCATTCATCTACGAGCTCTTCTAGGGGTGTGGTCCACATCTGTAGTAGCATCATCTTTAGGGGGGCCTTCTAGCCTCTACTTTTCTTTTATGTCTCTCTTTTGGGGGGGGGGGGGGGCAATTTTTTCTTACAGGTTTTCTCCTTTTCTCTATCTTATGGGAGATTGCATTTGTACATGGGTACCTCATCAGGCCTAGTTGTTGGGACCCATTTTATATATCCACACTACCCACCTAAGATGCACTTATGGGGGGGTATTAGTGTAGGTTTTTATTTTTCCCTATTTATTAATTATAGAAATTGTATTTCTTGTGCATACATGGAGTTTTCCTACATTTGTGGGATAGGCTAGCTTATGTGTAGGTGTGTGTCATAGATGTGTCATAGGTGTCATAAGAATGTCATAAGTAACTCCCTTGATGGGAGTTACTTCTCTATTCTTAGCACCTTGTCACCACCTTTCATGGAGGAGTTACAGTCTATTCTTGGGGTGCCTTATCCACCTTTTGTGGAGGAGTTACTTATGTACTCTCCTATTTTTAGTCCTCACTTTGGCCATCTCATGTTAATTAGATTTTAGTTTTCTCCATTTTTTCTTATGCAATTTATCTTCTTGTGTTATTTTCAAATTGCTTTAGCATCTATGTGGTGTGCACTTGCTTCAACTCATGTGATCACGTCTCCATTGCACTCACATTATCCAGATTCTGGCAATAACTCCAATAGTTTTCTCCATAGAAGGTGTAGTAAGGTGATATCTTATTTTGGGATGGTTCCCAAAGAGATAATGGGTGGTTCTAGGATATAGGAGTAAGGTGTGATGGCCTCAGGTGAAGGAACAAAGATGGTTGTTTCTTTTGTTTTTATGTCCAAAGGAATGGTACGTAATTTAACCACTTCAATAAATCAAGTGGGTGAAGTGTTGTTTGCCTCCTTTGGTATTTATATCAAAGGAGATGTGGATAGGTCCATGGTCTCATCAAGCAATGAAAGAGGGGTGTTTACTTCATCTATTTGAGCATCCAAAGGAATAGAGGGTGAGTCCACCACTTCAATGAGTCAAGTGGAGGAAGGGGTAGATGTGGTAATGGTTACCTAAATTATAGGTTTACTAATAATTACATTAACTGTATGGACCTCATGAGCATGAGATCATTCCATTTTATTATCATCATAGTTGGTGGAAGGGGCATGGTTGGGAAAATTTTTATCAAAGATGTCAAGGGACTAATTTATGGGTGCATTGGGATTATCAAATATGATTTCTACCTTATCAATCATATTTTGGATAATAGTTTTAAAGATGTTTCACCTATAAACATCATGTCTAATGATGTGATGAAAAGCACAAATATCATTCTCATTGTACCAACTAGATTTTATTAATCTATTCAAAACTAAATCATAAGACTCCTCTATCAGAGTAAATTATTTTGGGGTAACTTAGTTTTGGTTTTAGTTTTGTTGGTTAGAGGAGTTAGAAGAATTGGTTGGGTTGGGTTGGTTGACAATTGGAGGTGGAGCAGTTTTAAGGACAACCAAGTTAGTGGATGCATTGGTTTTGGGATTGGGATGGTTGTATTGATTGGCTTTTTTGGTTAAGGAAGGGTCATTAGATTTAAATCTAGAATTTTTGTTCTACAGTTTTAGTTTTCCCTCATTAATGGCTTGGATTTATAATTTTTGTGCCATGGTAAAAGCCTCATCAAAAGTTTGGAAATTTTGAACTTGAAGAGTAGGGTAAATATGTTTGGCACAACACTAAGAGAATATTTCAATAAACTTAGTTTGGGGTAAGGAGAAATAAATTTGGTTGATAAGACCTCTCCATCTAGCTACAAAATGGACAATTGATTCATCATCAAATTTCCTAATATAGTAGTGGTCAGTAGTAGAGACCTTTTTAGATAAATTGACTGAAAAGTGATCAAAAAAGACTGAGGCAAGTTGATAAAATTAAAATATGGAGTTCTTGGTGAGAACACTATACCAATCTAGGGCCAGTCTTGATAAAGACATGGGAAAGGTATGAAGGACAATAGCATCATCATACGTAATCAAATAGCAAGAATGGAGAAATGCTCTCAAGTGTTATTAGGGGTCCTCCTTGACTTAGAACTTGGAAAACTTGGGTATTTCTCATTGAGGAGGATAGGATAAAATAAGGATGGATGGGTGGATAGGTTCATTGCATATTTTATCATAAGATAAAAGGTTATGGGCCCTAGAGATAGATGACTCTAGGTTGGTCATTTTGTCCATTAACATTTTGACCAAATCTATTTGAGGTTGGGAAGCTCCATAATTGGATGGTAACTTTGGTTGACTTTGGGTGGAATAAATATATGGATAAGAGGTAGAGGGTTGAGAAGATACCACATATTATTATGTGGTCATTAAATGTTGGAATGGGGCTACATAAGGGTTGATGGGTACAAAAGGCTAGGTATAAGGTGTTATATATCCTTGTGGATTAGGAACATATTGGTAAGATGTCATGGGTATTTGTTGAGGGATTGATATGGGTTGATTTGTAGGTATGGATAGGTTGGTAGTTGGTTGGGGTTAAGTGGTAACCCTTGTGCTAATAGGTGGAAGCGTAGGAGGTATATAAAGCACCAAATTTTGAAGAGGGGTAGAAATTGGTGGATTGGTATTAATAAAAGGAATTGTGGAAATATGGGTAGAAGATACCCCCATGATGGATGAGGTATGGGTAACAAGAGGTGAGGTTGCCCCTATATTTGAGGTGTTGGTTGGTGTAGGAGGTATTTCGCTATTGGTTGGGATGTTGGGTTTGGTTTGAGTGGTGGTAGTGGATGGGATATTTCTAGAAGAAGATGCTTTGGTGATCAAAGGTTTGGTAGAGGTAACACTAACCATAAGAGGGGGAGGCATACCATAATTTGGATATATGGGAGGAACTAAATCAATAGGGGTGTGGTGATCTAAGGTGTTGAGATAATGTTGGAGAGCCATGGGGTTGTTATCAAGGAAGGTAGTAAAATTTGCATCACCCTCAAAATATATCCAAGGCATTGTATGAGGGGGAGAAAGATGAGGGTAACTCTCAACATCTAAAGTATACTCCATGGAAGAAGAAGAGGAGGAAAATGGTGGTTCTTGGTTGATTTTATTTCTAAATTGTTTTCTATTAAAGACCATGTGAGGAATAGAAAAGAAATGACCAAAGCTCACAACTCAAACACAAAGCAAGCAAAAGGAAAAGAATCTCAAGGCAATCAAAACTTACATTAAAGTATGGTTAAAATTAGGATTGTTTTTAGATCTTTTTTGGATCATGCCTTAGAATTTGTGAAGAAGAAATTTGGTTTATAGATCAGGTACTAAAGAGGAAATCTAAGGTTGGTTTTAGGTTATATTTACGTGCTAAAAAGGAATAATTTTTATTAAACATTAGTACATGGCTTGATATTAGGGCCTACCCCCTCACTTCAGACATCATAACAATAAGGGTATTATGTGCTTAGCCAAGATATACTAAATTTTAGAATTTATACTCAACTAGAGAGTTGAGTTGATTCTCCCCTTGGTAATGACCTCCAAGTAGGATTTCTAGAAAAGGATAATATTTATTGTTAGGTGATGAAATCCTAGTCGGGCATTGTCTCAAATTTATTTTGATGTGTTGATTAATTATGTGGTTTGGTAAAGTGTGTGATAACAAGAGTGAAACTATGATTAATTATTTTGATTTTAAGTTACTAGATGAACTAAAACAAGTAAACAATAAATGTATGCAAGGTTTATTTTAAGCCCAAAATAAATTTTATATTTCATTTTATGAGCAAAGAATAAAGGAAGAAAGGGGAACCTAGATGATGTTAGGGTCCCACCGAGTGTGCTAAAATGTTTCTCTTAATTTTTTCTCATTTATTAATTTTGGAATAAGATAAGAAACTAGTAATAAGGGTGTGGTAGAAATACCTGGTTGGTGATGTGCACATAATCCAAACAAAGAAAGAGAAATCCTCTTTAACTCTGAAGGAATAAACAATAGATAAGAAATCACTAACAAAAAAGGTTTTTAGCAAGATAGTTGAGTGGACTACCTAGCATGATCTAGATCCAAGAAGCATGAGCTTGTTAGGAGGTTGTCAATCCACTTTTGATAACAATTAAGTTGGAAATGATTAAAATAAAGATACTTTCATTCAAACTATAGAAAGTGATAAAATGAAATATATAAATATATAAATGCTTGATAGATAAAATGACTAAATATAGAAAAAGTGGGTCAATACTAGTGCTAAGATAGAATAGGTCAGGTTAAAAAAATTAGGTAGAGGTCTATGAACAAGAAAGAAAACAAAATGTTAGATTTGGTATGGGATAAGGGGTCATAAATAACTTTTTATTATTTCATACCATAGTGACCATCAATGGTTGGTTGACCATCAATGGTTGGCTGACCATTAGTGGTTGGGTAACCGTCGATGGTTGGGGGTGACCATCGGTGATTAAGTAACCATTGATTGTTTTCTATGGATTTTTGAAAGTATTCAAAAAAGAGGTTGTAGGTTAGGTCAAAGGTTTGATAATGGTCTATTGAGGATCTGGTCAGAAATGGGAGGTTAGAATATAGGTGTAGAAAGGTCTAATGGGGTAGAAATGTGAGAAACCAAAATAATAATGTTGAAGTATAAATGTACCTATTTCTTGCTAAGTGGTTGATGGTTGGAGTAATTTCGGTAGAGTAAAATTACTTTTCTTTGAGAGAAATTTTGGTAGAGGTTCAAATCTTTATTGTTGTTTCTAAATCATTAGAAGAATATTGGGGGGTTAGAGAGCTTGAATACCTATGTGTAAGAATTATAGTGATGATCCATTTCACCTCTTACTCCCCTCCTTTTATAGGCAAAGAGAGATGGAGGATAGAGGTTCCCTAGTAGACTAGCATGTTGATTTCAATGCTTGGAAGTTTTTTAGCACCGTATAAGGTGAACATATTTAATTTTTCCTTGTTAGCTCAAAAATAGCTAGTGATGTGTTATAAGGTTGAGGACCTGACCATGGATGGTCAGGCTAACTGTCAATGGTTAAGCTAACCATTGGTGGTTGAGTGTCTTGAGGAAAAGGTCAAGGTAAGTTAAAGGGTGGGTTAATCCTAGGTTAGTAATTTATTGAGTTTATCTAGCTAAATATCTAACTAGACCCAAGGTTTGATAGGTTAGTCAGTGGGTCAATAAGTGTTAGATGGTTCATATGGTATCTCGAGGCATTTTGAAATATAGTATAGTTTTATAGTGTCTAAAAATACCACTTATACACAAAAGATCTTAAATAATATAAAACTTCTTATGAAACCTCTTTCACATGCTTAATACTTCAGACTCATCCCTAAACATCTCAAACCAAGCAAAATCTAAAGATCAATTGAGCCTTCTTCAAGCATACTAGGACAAGCACATTACACACTTTGTCATTGTCACATAGACCATAAAATCATTTCATCCACTCACTAGAACATCTTCATGACATCACCATGATATCATTTAAAATATTCTAACACTCTTTGCACCTGAAACACTTCTATTTCTATCATTTTCATTATCACATTATTCTCATTTGCATTACATTTTCATAAGTTATATATTCACCTACATATCAGATGTGTTTTTCAGTAATTATTTATTTCTTAGTTCACATAGTATATAAACTTTAAAAATTTGGGATATCATATCATCCCAATCACATTACCCTATCACCCCTATATAAATCATTCTCAAAATTAGCATTTTACACTAATCTTTGCCTTAGCTCTTATGAGAAGAGTATGCCTCTTTTCTGCACATCTTCTTGTGTAACTTAGAAAAATGCTCACCTTAATTTAATATAGAGGCTTGACCATGATAAAGTCTCCCCTTATGGTGCCTTATAAAAATATAATATTAACATGTTTAAAAATAGGTAGCTTTACTCACCTATCTTGGTCTTTAGTGATGAGCCCACACATCCTATTATTTGCATGGGGCAAATATTTAAGGGTAAAGGCCTTGTAGATAAAAAATTAGACACTTGTATGAAAATAAAAACACTTATAAAAATATAAAATTAAAATCCCACATCTCTCACCCTTTTCTAACCTTCATTATTGAACCCTTGCATGTTACTAGTTATGTGTAGTTATCAGCAGGGAGAGATGCCCATATTCACCTACATCTAGCCTTTGGTGATGATCCCATGTGTCTTCTTGGTCACATGAGACTAGGTATAGTGGGTCACAAAAATAATTATAAGTCAAATGTAAAAGTAATGTCAAATTAAAAAGTGTCTAAATAAAAAGTTCTTCAAAAATATTGCCTACATGTCTATGTTTAAAGAGCGTAAACTTTTCCCATTTACTAGTTTTGTTAGGGATAGTTATCTCTAGATGAAGCCACTAAATTTAGTGTTTTATAAGTTTGGAAATAAATATATACTCCCCTTCACTCATAAGGATTAGGTCATCTTCCTTTATCCTATGAAATTTTGGTTTATGGTTTTCATTCCTTATCACCTTACATTTATCCTATTTCCTTTTTCATTCCTTGCTAGAAATTAAAAGTCATATATTATTTAAACAAAACAACTAGGAAGTCACATGAAAAATAGATGTTAGTATAGTTACAGTTACGTATATTTTTTTGACACATTACATAATTTTCATACATTTTTTTGACATATACATAAGCATTTCCCATAGTAGCGTATCAAAATAATATAAATACATATAAATATACATCTAAAGTGCATGAACTAAAAATCAAAGCATGAAAATTAAAGTCACATCCTATGAATAAAAATTCATTGAGAGGTAGGCCAAAAATATCTCTCTCTCTCTCTCTCTCTCTCTCTCTCTCTCTCTCTCTCTCTCTCTCTCTCTCTCTCTCTCTCTCTCTATATATATATATATATATATATATATATATATATCATAATAATTGATGATTTTTTACAAAAAGAATGTCTAAATATGAGCCCCTTTATGGAGGATCAATGTCCCTCATGACATCTCAAAAAGAATCAAAACATAAAATGGAATAGTAGAAACATATATGATATATCTCAAGATATTATCCTCCTCCTATGAGAGGATCCTAATGTAAAAGAATGTCAGGGACTCTCACTCTAGGGGCATCTCTCACTAGAGCCTCCATTAGAATATGCCTCACCCTATATTTTCACTTGTATTTTCACCCTTTGAGGAGATGAAAAATATATCCTCAACCAAGTGGTATAATGGAAACACCTCTAGACTTGTGGGTAGCCTAAGGAATGAGGTGAATCTCTAGATAGGGGTAGCTCCCTTGATGTACCAATTTGGATTACAACTACAAATAAACTTGGGGGGTGAAAAGGGAGAGATATAAATAAAATAAAAATATTCTAAGGGTGTTGAAACACTAAATTAGATGATGACATCCTACTAATATCATGTTACACATGAAATCAAGGGACAAAGTGAACATACACTTCTCAAATATGCATCTTCTCACATCAATGTTAAATTATGAGGATATGGATGAATATGAAAAGATATGAGGACTATAAAAGAGAAATTTAATGGAACTAATTAAAAGAATAACTCACTTAATTCTTGAAATTTCCTTGAACACTTCATATTCCCTACAAGAAGAAGCTTTCCAACTGCAAATAGGGTGAAACAATGAGACAACATGATAAGGAATCCATAGTTTTCACTAAGAAATATCCATCATTAAAGCAAAACATACTTATTAATAGTCATTAAAAGGTAAAAATAATTAGTGTTATTGATCAAATGGTATGAAAATTATTAAGTATTCACCATACTCAAGAGGAGTATGAGTTACAATGGCCAAAATGGCTAGTTCTTTGAGAGAGAGAGAGAGAGAGAGAGAGAGAGAGAGAGAGAGAGAGAGAGAGAGAGAGAGAGAGAGAGAGAGAGAGAGAGAGAGAGAGAGAAGTCCAAGGGTCACAAAGACACTTTTAAATCTAAGAGAATCATTTAATTTTACATGAGAATATGATATGTGATGAACCTTGTAAGGTCAAGAATCCTAAGTGTCCATTCAGGTCATCAAACTCTTGTAAAGTGGCATAAAACTTCTTGTCTAGTCTTAGAAAATTACAATTGTAATTTGGACATATTTGAACATCCCACAACTGATTAGGTATAGTTATAATGATTTAAATTTATGTTAATTGTTAAAATAATACCTTTACATGTATTGGTTGTAGTCTTGGTCATCTAAAATCACCTATAAAGGAGTTATCATCATCTTTAGTCTAGAAAACTCTTCCTCCATGCACCTTGCACACTTGGCCTCAAATTTGGATTCAATTTTCAATTAAAATCCATGTGATGGGAGTGAATGAAAATTTTAAATACCCTCCATGGCCTTATAATCATTAGGGACACCTTAAAATCACTTCACATGAAATTTTCCACTCTTCTCACTAGCTTGTCCACTATGCCATTTTTGATTGGCTAAGATAATAAATATTTTTAAAACCCTTAGGATTTTTTATGAAGAATAAATTTAATATTTTGAGTTATCACAATTCATAATATTCCTCCTAAAGTTGGTTTCATCTTTAGACTCTTTCTATAACCTTAAAAACACACAAAATGGTAAAAAATACCCTATTTTACACCCTATACATACAAGTCCATATAGTTAAAGAGTATATGAGGGAGAATGAGTGAGTATTATACAATTTTTAATCACTTTCATGAGCAAAATATGTCATCATATTAGTTTTCCAACTCCATTTTCACAAACTAGTTACTTGTAAGGGTTTTAGACCTATTTGACCTCTTAAGGTTCATTCAAAAAGTTATAACATTGGAATTATAGAAAAATTACGATAATGTGGTATTGTGGATGCCTAATAAATTTAATAAACTCCTCTGGCCTCCATGCAATGCCTCATGAAAGATATGAGCACTTGAACCTCTCATATCAAGCTTGTTTTCCTCTTTTCCTATAAGTCTGAGTTAGTTTTGAGCCACAAATGGCTTTCTTAGGGTTTCCTTTGCATCTTTGAGGTTTTAAAATACCTTTAGTGACCTTATTAACATTTTTAAACATTTTTAAAATATCATCTCATGCTATAACTATGAAATACCCCACATTTGGACATAGGCCTAATGTTGGTCTTATAGCCTATTTGTACCTCAAAGCCAAAATATGACCTCTTTAAGCTTCCCCTACATTCCAAAATATCTTTAAACCTCTATTTTAGTCCCTCAAACATTATTCAATAGTCTATAAAGCTTAGTTAGGGCTAGAAGTGTTAATGACCCTTTATTTGGGTACTAAGCCAAAACCTGCCTAATAGGCCTACTTGTAAACCTTGTAGTTTGGGATAACATGTTAATATTCACCCCTAATTTATTTTTTTTTATGTTTTTATAGTGTTATATATCTTATTAAATATTTTTTCCATGTCCAAATATCTCATTGGTCACTCTTTATCCCCCTTTCCCCAAAGCTTGCCAATTTTGTTCACAAGGGAATGCCCTCTATCTAAGATAAAACAAAGGGCACTCCCATACTTCCATAAACAAATGTGAATGTTTTATGGTATTATAAAATTTTAAATTATACCCTAAATAAAAAATTATCCTCTATTCTATTCATTTGACACTCAAACCTCTTCCAAAACCAAAATAGACTGTGTAAAGAGGATTGTGTGCAAGAACATCACATGTGGACTAATTTTTTTACATCATTAGAATCATCCTTATGATATATACTCATTATTATTATTTTATTAGGTTTTTATAGTTTTTATTAATGTGTTTATCGTTCATTCATCCTTTCTCACACTCACTTGTACCTCAAGATTATTTTCCTGGTCAGGATTGTCTTACCCTACCTGACTATATTCATGTTTGGGAATATCCCTTATAGGTGAAAATGAATAAATTAGGTCTTAAATACAATAAATAATCCATTATATATACTTATACAATGAAATTCATGCATATTTTGTAACCAACTAACATCTTGGGGTTTAAAACCTTCAAAACCAGTCATAGGTTGTTGATTGTGTGTTACTTGCTTTGGAAAGGGGAGCACCTATTGGTAAGCATGTATGATTTAGCTTGGGATATGTGTTTATAAACTTCTCCTCAGTAAATTTTAATTTTTAAACACCTTATTTAAACCATTTTCTCTCATATACTCCTCACCTACCTTGACTCAGTCAAGACTGAGTATAGCTTCTTGACTATGTTTTGATTTAAGTGTTGTACCTATAAGTGCATGCATGGTTTTGATTCAAATACATTGTTCACCACCTCATATTCTCACCCTTAGAATAAATTTACATTTTTTATCTCTAAATTTATCATGTTTTTTCCATTCACACACCAAAAAACTACTATTCTACTCACTATCTTAGACAGTCAAACATAACTAACTATAGGTGGGAAAGATGCAATCCTATAGGTGATCCTCTTATATTTCAAGGTGACATATAATTATTAAACCTCATGAATAATTTAAAAACGTTTTTAATCTTTTTTTCTTGGTTTTTTATCACAAACTTTTTTTTTGGATAGTGTGCTCCTATAACTGGCTTTAGGTAGATGTTTCAGGGCCTGTGTATGGGCAGGGTGTGCATATGAAGGTCTAAAACATTGTATATCAACTCAAACCTAATGATATTCTTATTACTTAGTGTTTATTTAAATCAATAAGTCTAATTAAAACATGTAGGTATGCCTTTTTATCACCTTTAAATGCTAAAGGTCACTTAGTAGTCCAAAATTGTAGATGAACACTACCTATTTTTAGTGCATAAATTGACAAGTTTGAGCCATCTAAAAATTGTTATTCATTGATAATTTGTCCTTAAAACCTTTAAATTTCATTATAATATATTTATGATACAATAATAAGTAATTTTGAGTCATTTAAAATCTTTGAAACTATGTTTTATGCTATGTCTAAAACCCACAAGACCTCTACTTTCTCAATTTAGGGCATGTGTTCTTGAACATAGTGATTACATATTTACAAGTGAATTTCATTGCCATTTGCCATCCTAAAACATAAATCATGGTATTTCATGGTCAATTTTCGTGCTTAACCTTAATTATAATTTTATCATTCATTCCAAAACCTCAAAATAGATCCCCAACTCTCTGAAGTGTCACCTGTAAGTGACCATTTTCCTATATAGGTAGCAAGTGGAAAATGGACAATATGCATTTTAATTTGACTTTAGTGATCCAAGGTCTCTCTCAATACTTTAAAATTGACTCCTTGTGATTAAAATTATATAAACCACTACTAAAACTCCCATTATACCATAACATCACCATGGAAAACCCTGTAAGTGTACCTTGAGAGGTATGCAGATAGAAAATGCAACATTATGAGTAGTGAGTGGATTCACATGATTATGGTACATTTTAGGCTTACACAAAGGTCTCAAATGGATGAATTTAAAATTAAAACACCTCAATTTAGTACTAAACCTCATTCTCACATGAAATTCCTCATGAGGACAACTGTAAATGCCCATTAATGGTTTCTTAACTGTGTTCTCTTGCATATGATTGTGATTCCATGGAGAACTTTGAAAGATATTATTGGAAAGGATATTTAGAGGTCAAGGGAATCATTATATCATTTTAAATATGTGAAATTCCATATTAAAACCCCTTGAAACCATGAATAATCATGAAGCTCTTGGAAATAATGAAAAAATGCCTGCAACTTAGAAAGGTGTATCTTCTTGCAACTTTGAGCTACTTGACTCATCCAAACATCTTAAAATGTTAAAAAAAAATGTGGAGATCATCTAATAAGGTATAAAACATCTTCTTGAGTCATCATCACCAATTTTTTTGTATATATTTGACCAAAATGGATCAAAACCCATAGTGTACATGAAACAATAGGTAGAAAAGTATAATCAACTTCATGAGGATGGTTCATGAAACACAAGCCAAAATTATTAAAAATAATTATATATAAATTAATGTTTTTTAATGTAATACAACCTATAAAAATCCTTTGAATTGAAACCTCTTCAGTTGTCCATACTGAGAAAAAATCTAAAGACTACTTTTGCTTACCAAGAAGGGAGAAAAAGGAATAGAATGGTTTTGGACCAAAAATGGCACTTCTAGAGAAAAAAAATGTGTAACTAATATTTGGGAAGTTTAATATACATACCATGATCTTTTCCCATGTGTCACACTTCCCCATCAACTATACAAGTGCCAAAATCACCTTTTTCCTTAAGAAAACTACTTTTTATTCTGATAAACTTGCCACTTTTTAGTTATGTTAGTTGATTAAAACCTATAAGGACACATGGGACATGACATCATGTTTTTAAATGTTAACGCTTCTAAATAAATCTTTACAACTCATTAAATGCCCCCTTTTGACCTAAAAATGATATAAGGACTAGAATAACTAATGACAAAGGATATTATTACATTAAATGACATTAATTAACCTATAAAACACCTTGTGACATCTATATTAGACCCCTAAAACACTTAAAACTCAAATTGTTACCTAGGAGTGCCCTAATTTGACCTAAAATTCAAATTTGGTCAACAACCTCTTCAATCTAAAAGCTAATATGATGATCCCTATTGGCACCTCCCTCTAAATTCATCCTCCCTATCTTATGGAAATAGGTTCTACCACCTCCCCCACCCACCATAGTATCTATTACGGCCTCTTCCCTCTTCGCTCTAGCTAGTATAGTTTTTTCTCCATCCTCGACACTGTCACCATTACAAAATCATGATACACTAGGATGAAGACAACTATATGATGACCAATCCCTCCATAGAACCTAAGATCAACTAAAATCTAGTCTCGAGATAGAATAGTGCTCAACTAAAAAATATTTATATCGGTGTCCCTGCTCATCTACCTCTAACCACCCATAGTATCTATGATCATAAAGTAAAAAATTTGACATCAAATCTAGATGATATAAGAATCCAATATACATAAAATCAACCAAGAAACTAAAGGAATCAAAGTATAGGTTATAGTCATAAATATGTAAATCAACATTTTACTTTGGCCTTCATTATGCCACTCAAGGTTAGAATCATCCTTCATAACCTCTAACCTCCTCTTCTATATCCAAATCCTCCTCCAACTCAACATTTTTTGGAGTCTCACCATATCTATCTCATGGTTATTGTTGTTATGTAGGTTCCTCCTAAGCAAGGTCTTGTATTGATGGTGGTGGTGGTGGCGGGCCCATCTACTACTACCCTACTACTCCATGGGATCCTCCTCCTATAGTGAGCTATGGGGGAAGTCTCGACACCACTCTTAGATAAATCAGTTAGGTGATTGGCACCCCTCTCATAATTAGGTGCCATACTAACTATATTAATATTTACACTCTTAAATTGTGTATGCCTACAAAAATAACCCCAAGAATAGGAAGATTTATTGCATAGGGCATACCAAATTACTAGGGAACCCTATCCATAAGGTACACCTCAACCTATAAAATTTAATCATGAACCTCAATAGCCCTGGTAACTATTATAAGATAGGCAACCTCATTGGCCCATTTCTTAACCATATCCTGGTAGGGTAGGTCGATCAGATCAGTCACTATCAAAGTCCCCACTACTTAGGGTAAACCATGAAAAGGCAACATGCATGTCCATCTAGTTGCCCTAATATCTTTGGGTGCTTTAGTTGACACTCCCCTCTAGTAAGGGATCATCTATTCATAAATACAACCCATGATAAATGTAGGGTGTTTGATATATAAGGCCCCCATATGAGCCATGTGGTAAGGATAATTTTAGGCCTGATCTAAAAACTCCTATATCTAATAGTAGTAGCCCCCTCTCTCCTCAATACATCAAATGATCGGTGACTAATTGAATAATGGTCAATCAGTACCTGTGTTTCCCAAAATTTGAGAGGTAAGGATACCAATAATAATTTTTTATAGGTTGGAATAATTTATACCTCTACCTAAGAAAGCCTCACACTACAATTCACACCCACATCATATGCATCAACATATCTAAAATGTGAAGTCCAACTTTGAGCCTCATAATCACTATCAGTAGCCTAGATAGTAACTAACTAGCCTATTATGAGAAGGCATGTGATCTAATAGATATCAATGAGAGTTATCATCCATTCACAAGGGTCTTAATGTAATAAAAACATGTTTTGATCAAGGTCCCAATAGGTCATAATATTACATAGTAGTCTACTAGATGCTGGGGTGATGCCCACCAACATTATCCATAGAATCATAGTGCATTCTAGAAGGCCCAAATCATCTATTGTCAAGATTTTCAATATTTTTGGGATCAAATCCTACTCTCTATCTCTAATATAATGTATGTAATCCCCCTTAAATATAATAAAAAACCCTGATTCAAAATTAAGATAAAACCTTCCCTTTGAAATTTTCTCCATATTTTTCCCCCCTTTTATAAAGGGTATGAAACTACCCGTTCAATAAGTGGTGGTTATGAAACTACCAAAAATGATTACATAACTATCATGGGCATTTTAGGTAATTTTTTAATCACCTCTAAGTGGTAGGTATGAAATAACCTACTCTATAAATCACAATGGTTACATAATCATCATGGTGATATCATAATCGTTGGTCTACAAAGAATGATAGTCTCATCTTTCATCCACCTACCCCACAAAACCCATAAAATTCACCCTAATTGAAAAAAATTATACATTTTCCTAACCTAAAAATCATTTCAAATTTAAAAATTTTGAACTTCATGTATTTTAGCTAAGTTTTGAATAAGATTTCAAATTCAGGGGGAAAATAAAAAAGTCAATAAAACCTACATGATCATGCATGATAGCTCCTCCTACTAATACATTCTCCATCCTCTCTTCATCATCATCTTGTTGACTTCTTACTTTAAGTTTTCATAGGTAGTCCAATTCTCAAAATTTGTTAGAATCAAAAAGCACAAATTAATTGGTTTTGTTATTTTTTAAATATAAGGCCCCAAACTAGTGTTTTAGTTTAAAAACTTTCTAGTTTTGGCATGTTTTCAAATTTTGTATATATTTGATGTCATCAAATCATATTATTATTAGATTTTATGATTTATGATCCAAATCTAATAATTTAATGTGTTTCTATCTTTTTGTAGCACACTTTATGGCTTTACATATATGTGATGACATGGCACTAGACTCAGTCCCCTGATGGGATAATTCAATTAGTATGATCTCTTCCATGCATACAATACATCCTCCTATCCATGCCTTTATTACATAGACTACTTTCCACTTTTTATTACATTGAACTTGATTCTTTTTCTCTTTTTATAGGTTATTTGAAGTCATAACTAGCTTTGTTACTCTACTTAGGTAAGTGAGGTAAGTATTCCTAACCTATTATTTCCATTTTCCATGCCTTTACTTGGGACTACACCTTGTCAACTCATGACAAGGCATCCTTTCAAGGAGGAAATATGTATGTAACCAAATTTTACATGGCATAAAACTCTTGATAAAAATTTGATGATGATGTAACGATCTCTTATTTTGTGCTTCATAGGGGATTCTCTAGCTCTTCTTCCTTTTTTTGCTTCCCTACTCCTCTCTTGACCCCTTTTGGTCCTCTCTTTTTTGAATTCTATAGTTCATTTCATATTATTTCAAAAACATCCCATTCAAGATGAAACCACCACTCCAAGTGACAAAACCACCCTTATTCCTTATAGAAGCACCCCTCTACTTACACAATTGACATGATGATTTTGTAATAAGCAGTGGTTTTGTCTCAAAAAGGTAGTTTTGTATTAAAATAAAGGTAGTTTTTAAATTAGAATGGTGGTTCTATCACCTAGAGTGGAAATTTTGTAAATTCCCCCTGTATAAAGTGGTAGTTACATCCCCTTGTAATCATCTTCTAAAATTAGCTCTCAAAAAACATTATTTTATGTGTTTTGCATGCTATTTATCATGTTTATTTTTCACTATGTCCCAAGTTCACCTCCAATCAAACCCAACACACTTGCTCATCTATTTTAAATCATTTTTAGTTCCTCTCAATTTAAACTACCAACTGGGCTTAGTTGAACTCCCCCATGCAAGTTCACAACTATTTCTATAAAAAAGCCATTTTTGGCCTTATTTGAAATCCAAAATTACAATTATAAGTTGTTATTTTTAAGATTTTATAGCCACTATCTTGATACAATTTCATGAATATCCATCCTCTACAGTTTTCATGTTGATTACATTGTCATAGTTGAAGAAGTGTTATTGGTTCAACAACTTAGTCTTTTTAAACAAAAGCATTGGTTAGCCTCAATTCACTATTCTCCATTTATAGTTGTATTTCATATTCTTCCCCATTTGTTTAATAACTTTTTTATCCTCTAGTTATAGAGTTTCCAAAATTCACATAAAGATAAAAGGAGATAACATACTAAGTATTATTTTATCAACATACTACATGCATTCCAATTGATCTATGTCTTAGGCATGTTGGAGTCTCTTTTGATTTAAATATTGTTCACTTGTTAGATTATATTAGTGTATTTATTATGTCATTAGATTAGTTTTAGAGATAACATACTAAGTATTATTTTATCAACATACTACATGCATTCCAATTGATCTATGTCTTAGGCATGTTGGAGTCTCTTTTGATTTAAATATTGTTCACTTGTTAGATTATATTAGTGTATTTATTATGTCATTAGATTAGTTTCAGTATTCTAAAAAGAGAAAAATTGATAAGGAGAGATATTTATTTATTTTCATTGTCTTTATTACCAAAAATGAATAGTAGTGAGTTTGATTATGCTTGCATTGAAATAGATTTATTTTCCATCTATTATAAAAAAAAATTCACAAATCATTCATAGGAAGATTTTAGTTAATTCTTAAAACATTTCCAACCAATACAGTATTTCATATCCAAGATCAAATTAAGTTTCTTACATTCCCAACAACCAACTAGTCAATCAAAAGAACTTAGACAACTTTAGGAACACAAATAGATATAGCATATCTTTGATTGTTGTTTATCATGGTATATTAAAAGTGATGGTGTCCTATTTTTAAAATAGAAAATCATAATTTACATTCTTTTTTCTCTTTATCAAATAATTTAAAAACCTTGTTTATAGATAAAGAATGTAAAAAAATAAAGTGTTGTCACATTTTTATTTTAGACTAGATTTCATTTTGCATTGCTTACATAGTTATAAGATATAACTTACATACTTAATCCACCCCACATAATCAAAATAAAAAATATAAAAACAACACCACCTAGTTTGTATCTTGATAAAACTAGGACAAATCATCACCTTACATAATAGTGTAGGTTTCCTTCTCCTTCCTTTGCATGCATTTTAAATTATTGAAAAAGGGTAAAAATAAGTTTTTTTGCATTTAAGTTTAGTTTTTTCATTTCTTTACTTTTAGAATTTCAATTCTAGCAAGAAAACATTTATTTTCATAAACTTGAAAACAAGTCAAAAAAACCCAAAAAAATGTCAAGAAGCCTTTCTAATACATGCAAACACCTAGATATCATTAGAAGCCTTGATAACACATGAAAACATCCAATCCCCATCTAATAATTTCCCATTTATGTAAGAACCCTAAACAAATCCTTGATTTAAACATCATAGTAGGCATACACCATAAGCCATTGCCTAAGTAAGCTCATGTGCTTCTATCTTTGCTTTTTGTCTATGTTACTTCAGATGACCATTCTCAAGAAATCAAGTCTTATCCATCATGTTTTATTACCTGGGGTTAGAGCATGTAGTACCATAATTAAGAAAATAGATTATATAATTATAACATTATCCAGACCTATATTTACACTTGTACCTCCTTTTTCTCTTCAGGCCTAGCCTCATCTTATATCATTCACATCTTATGGATGACATTGATCAAGCATATTCATCCTGACAAAGTAGATCTTTTCTCACAAGTCATTCAACCCAATATCCTCCACTTCCTTAGTTTGATCATCAAACAAGAGCTTCACCTTCATGTGATCTTAGAAATCAAAATACCATGGATCTATGTTTTAGCACAACTTGATGATTTTAATGAGCATGAAGATGTTGTTGAGGTCTTTTGGTTCTATCAAAAGAACCCATTTCCACCACCCATTCTAAATACCATTATACCTAATAACCAGCCCAATCCATAGCCCATCCATTATATCAATTTTCATATTCTGACCTTGGAAGTCAAGTGCACAGATTAATGTGTGTTATTTTCATGTATACAACACCATCTCAATAATTTCAGCCTATACTATCACCTTGGCCATTTTCTATTTAGGGTTTCTATTTGGTGGATAAATTTAATCTTGCATCATTATAAGGCTAGAATTTTGTTATTATATCTAAAGTGTAATTACTAAATGTATTTCGTACATTCCTTTATATTATATGATAGATGAAGGCATACACAGATTCCTTATGATGCATTATTTCTCAATTTGGTATCCCATTAAAAATTATAGTTGATAGTGGTTCAGTTTTCAAAAATAAAATAGTAAATAATTTTTGTGTAAAGTATAAGATTCATCATACATTTTCTACACATTATTATCCATAAGGAAATGGAAAAGTTGAGGTTAAAAATAAGACAATTGTGAACATCCTAAGTAAAATTGTTACAAAGCATGGTGAACATTGGCATAACCATATTTTTTATGCCTTATTGGATTATCATACTAGTTTTCAAACATCTACATGGGAAACCCCCTATTTTATTTTTTATGGTGTATAATCAGTCCACCCACATGATCTTGAGATCCCTTCTCTACATGTATCACTCAAATACATTATCAATGATGAATAATATAGATAAAAATGATTACATCAATTGGAAATCATTGATGTAAAATATATTAAAAAAATGATAATGCTTTTATATATTAAATTAAGAGAGTTTCACATTGGTGATTTAGTGCTAAAAAAATACAAATGTATATAAGGAACATAGAGAAAAATTTAAATACAATTGGCTAGGTCCCTTCATTTTTAAATTAAAATGGAATAGGGGCCTACTACCTATCCACATTAGATGGAAAACCATTGAAAAATATAATGAATATCATTCAATTTCAAAAAAAAATATGAATGATATTGGGCTCCACATTCAATAGAATCATACTTATGTATTCCTCAGAGTTTATTATTTAGAATATCTTGCATGGGCAATGACATCCTCACTATAATTATTTTCACCTTATATATGAGCTTCATTGATCACATGTATTCTTATATTTTTTATGAGGGCATGATACCCATGCCTACTCTTCATGAGCCTTATATTGACATATATTTTCATATCAAAATTCTTACATTGCTTATTTATATTAAAAAAGTATTATCATACATATACCCAAACACATTATTAGTATTACCACATGATACATTTATTACTATATCTTATTATCTTGGGAATTTATCTACACTAGGTCATGTTATTCACTCACTATCATCCTTATTGGATGTGTTTACACTATAATTAATTATGAATTAAAATTAAATCTAATTAAAAATTTAAACTATTTAAATCTAATATGTGAATTTAAATAAGATGGAATATAATAAATATAGAGATCCATAGAATTAATAGAAGTTGTAAATTATTAAAAATAGAAACTAGAACTAGGGTTAGAAAATTATCCTTTCAAATAGATTCACTCATATTGTGTTAACTTTATTTGGGTTGTGAATGTTTTAAATAAATTTCAAACATAGATGCATCAGAAAATAGAGATCCACTATAGAGTGGGACATGGTCACATAAGGTAGACAAGGTCATAGTGCATTTTTGTCTATTATTATGGCTTTATCCAAGAAGCTTATGCACTAGATATGGAAATTTTGGATTGTTTGACTCTATTTATAGGTGATATTTTTTATGTGGAGATCAATTTTAAACTCAAAAGACTTATAAAATTGATTCCCTAGTCCTGCACAAGCACACAAAAAAGATAAAATTTAAAAGGGGGGAATTGGGGGATGTGGGAATGGTTGAGCTATCCTCTTAAAATCCTCATTAACTAAGTGTTTTATATATAGCATGAAGGCCTCAGGCCAATGTAGTTACCCTTTAGGAAAGATCATGTGGATGAAATTAAAAAAAATTGATTAGAATGCTTGAAAAATGATTCCCTTAACCTATAATGAAATAATGTTAGACTTGGATACAAATTATAATATTATAGTATAATTTCAATAATTTTCTTTACTCATAAAATAGATGCTTTTTAAATCATAAAATATATGCTTCTTTTAGTGAGTGGTAATTAGGTCAAGTGTGACCCTTAATGTGTTTTTATAAGATAATCTTTCAAATATTTTTGATAACTGATGTATTAGTTTTTGAGGTAAAGTCATCATGAAGTGTGTAATTTTGAAAAGATGATTGTTATAGCACTATGGACAAAGTCACACTACTAGATAAGGTCTTAATGCATATTTGTCTACATAGTGTTATCCTGTGTAATATGAACATAGGATTCCAAAACCAAAGTAATAGTGAAGTATATGTTGAATAGGGATGAATAGATATAAAATTGGTAAGTATAGGAGATATGCACAATAATTATGAGACAATGAAGAATTTATTTTATATTATGAGTTATTTAAATTATGAATTGACCAAGCAATGAAAATATGTTAAGAACAATAAATTTCAAGCATTTATTGATTAAATTTTAGTGTCAACATTTCCTCCTTTATTTTAGTGATGCATACAATTAATAGAGTAAAGGAAATATGATACATGAGTGTGTACATAAAATTTATATTTTTCATGGAGATGTGTATTCCCCTTTTTTGATGAATGTGGAAAAGTGTTGAGCCTATAGTGAATTTATCATTATCAAGTCTTGATTTGAATAATAAGTGATCATGCTTGAGTTGGAATGATTATATGCCCAAATATTCAAAGAGTAATTTATAATGATTTTGAAGAGGTGGGAACCAATAAAGTGGTTAGCTAAATTTTAACCAATACACGGAGCATTACTAATATCAAATGGGTTCACTTATTAAATATAAAATAATATATGGAAACTAGTACATGGATTATTAAAGTGAAACCAAGATGTGGAGTGTAATTAAGCTCAAACATGTTATATTTTCAAAATATGAATCACATTAATATAAAAAGATATAGATTCTAACTATAAATTCTTGAAACTTTGATACTTGAAAAATATAAATTTTAATTTTGTAGATTAATAGCATGGACATGAATGCATGTCACACCCCATATATTATATAGAGTGCTAATTTTATTTTTCAAATTTGAAATATTGTAAATGTATTTACACAAGTGTATATGTGCTCAAGTAACTATAAAAATGTGTAATTAAATTACTTAGAGTTTCATAATAATAGAATAATACATCATAGAATTAAGAGTTGAATAATCAAATCCATAAAAGTAATTATCAAAAGAGAAGAATAATAGATAATTGTGAATAAAATGATTCAAGGGGATTTCCTCCATAACAATGTAATAAGATCATAATTAACAATATGATTATAAAATACTAACCATTAACTCCTAAATATACTTTACCTATCCATGATTATTCCATATGTTGACCATACTAAGAACACAAATAAATGCAATAAGATCATATGAAAGCTATGTAAGCTACAAGTTAGTCACACATATCCCTGGATGCATTATAGATTAAGGGAATAACATGACCCTCACCTTAAAAAAACCATTGAATCAAATTTTAATGTTACTAAAAGAAATATTCATCTTTCTATTTTGCATATTCATATTTCAGACTCTTCAACTTGATCAAATACTCCTTAAGATCTCTTATTTGTAGCCTTTGTGTGTGTGTGTGTGTGAAGGATCTCCTCAGGTTCTAAAATGACTATGACTTATTCATATAGTTCATGTAACTCATTCTAGGTAGAAACTACATATATATATATATATTTGTAGCCTTTGTGTGTGTGTGTGTGAAGGATCTCCTCAGGTTCTAAAATGACTATGACTTATTCATATAGTTCATGTAACTCATTCTAGGTAGAAACTACATATATATATATATATATATATATATATATATATATATATATATATATATATATATATATATATATATATATATATATATATATAATTACCTTATTCATATAAGATACATAAAATACAATATCTATGCAAGTGAATTGGGATAGCTCCAACTTGTATGCCAGATTGTCAATTTTCTATAAGATATGATAAGGGCCATAATACTTAGGAGAAAGTTTGTTATCATTTTTTGTGTCTTTAAGGACATATTTATATGTATATAATGGCATAAATACCTAATTACCAGTATCAAAATTCCCCTCACTATAGTTTTGATCAACTTGATTCTTTATTTTATTTTGTGTCATTGATAAATTCTCCCTTAAAATAGTTAGTGCCTCCTTTTGATGTTGAATGTGTTCCTCAACTTATCAAACCTTGGGTTGAACCTTTGAGGATGAAGTGATGGATGGGGGATGATATCCATAAAGTTACACAAAGATAGACATTTTATAATAAGTATGGAAGGAATTTTTGTACCACCATTCTTCTAGTGTTAGCCAATGTACCCAATATTTTTATTTATTTGATGCAAAACAATGGAGATACCCTTTTAGGAATTTATTAACAACCCATGTTTTCCCATTATATTTAATATGATATGATGAGCTATGAGCCAATTTATTACCAAAACATGAAAATAAATCATTCCAAAAGTTAGTGGTGAAGATAGGATCATGATCATTTATGATAATTTTGGGAGTACCATGGAAATTTTGAACTATATTGAGAAAATAAATAGTTATTATATTGACTACAAATGACTATGATAAGAAAAAAAATGAGCATATATAGTGACCCTATCCATAACTACCATGATGAAAATTTTACTTTCAGACTTAGATAACCTTATAATTAAATCCATGGAAACATCCTCCCACCTTTAGCTAAGGATGGACAAAGGTTGCACAAGACCTGATGTCTTAATTGTTTATCCTTTGTTCTATTGAAAGACCATGCACTTATACCACAAATTTTTGTATATTCCCCTTGAATCCTTCCCAAAATAAACACTTCTTGATTCAATGATATGTCTTAAAAAATCTTGATTTCCCTATATTATAAATATATGAAGATCCTAAATGATCTTATGTTTGAGGACATAATCCTTACATAGGTATAATATATCTTGATACCATAGTGTGTTCCCTTTCCACTCAATTTTTTTTAAAACACCTAAACCATGCTAAATATTCTAAATCAAGACATGTGTATCCCTATCTTTCACCCATTATAGTCTTACTTCTTCTAACCAATCTACTTTCCAAATGGTCATTATGCACTAAAATGTCTCAACAGATTCATCCCTCTTGAAAAGTACATATCTTAACACATTTCCACTTTATTTATTATTTTTACATCCTAATTCCTCGCTAAGATAACTATTTATCTATTCATAGATGGTTATAGTAGATACACATCATATTGACTATTTTTCTGATTAAGCTTGAAATTATGTCATTTTTGGATAATATGTTGTTGCTTAATTAGATGATAATTCAAGATTACTTAGTATGAACTAGTTTATGTATACATTTACATTTTAAGCATATTAATGAATTATGTCAATTATATATTATTGTTTATGATTATCATGTGATATGATCTAACTACCTATGTTTTGTAAGGTGGATACAAAAAAATTCTTTCCTTGAATGTACCAGAGGGAGAGCATCATCAGAGAGGGTGGTGTAGATGGAGACATCATTAGTCAATAGAGTTCTATAAAAACCCTACACACATCAAAATAATTAGTCATGCTAGAGATGTATTTAAAATGATTGTTTGTGTTTGTTTAAATTGCTAATTTTTATGTTTGCTTAAGTAGGTGACTATAGGAATAAAAAAAATCTTTATGTGGTTAGCCTAGTGTGTCATTATTATTCTAAAGGTAAATTTAATTAAGGTAAAATTTAAATTTAGGTTATTATATAATATTTTACCATTAAATTGCTAAAACATGATTAAATGTTAAATGGGCTAAATATGAAATTAGAATTTCCTATTAAAATATAAAAGGGATTTTTTTTTAAATATAAAAATAAATTAAAATTTAGAAAAAATAAGCAAAGAATTAAAAGAGTCTAGATTTAACAAAAATAAAAATTAAAATAAAAGCAAAAAACTAGAAGAGAAATTTAGCATAAATTATTCTATTTAAGAGATGGCATGAAAGGGATTTAGCATAGCTTAAGAATTGAAAAGGAGAGAAGGAATAATGAAGCATGGAAAGAAGAGGCATAGAGGATCAACTAGAAAATTTTAATGGCAAGTGGTGTATTAAAATTCAATGTTATGTTGATGGAATAACATTGTTAAATAGTAGATAATAACATTTAGATCTAAAACATAGAAACCATTACTGAAATGAGTTTAGGTTGAAAATTATATTATACAATATGATTATATTATATGAATACATGCATAAAAAATTAAAATTTATATAGTTTGAATCTGTAGTTACTCCAGTTGAGAAATAAGTGGTAAATATACAATAAAAACTATGTTACCTCCTTATTGCAAACTATTCTTTTGCTTCAAATTTTTGTACTGCATTTTGAGCTCAGGCTGTCAAACATCAAACAACTTGGGAGTTTTGAATTCTCATGCATCAGGTTTCATTTTAGTTAATAGAAAAACTTGGTTAAGTAATAAACTAATATGATATAATTGTTTAATAAATAAACATGGTAATTTTTATGGAACTTAGCATCCACTAGATATCTTAGAGTTTGGCATCAAAATTGATTTTGTGCATAAAATCTTTAAAAACAAAACACATAAATTAACTATAATGTATATATACTCTTATTAAACTCTAGCTAACCATAGGTATCTCTTAGATAGAAAATAGTATATAAGGCATCGAACAGATTTATGATGAATGTCAGCACTGTATGGATTTTACTTAGCATTAACGCAATAAAAATTGCATTAAAACTTCTTCTTAAGTCGATCTTCCCTTCAATGTAGTTTAACATCCAAACAAATTATGTGTCTACATAGTATATGTATGAATCCTTTTAAAACATAGAAGTTAATTGCATTATTTATATTCTGCTTAAATTAGTAACCTAGCTAGCTAAATTAATTATTCAAGGCACCATAACAATTGGGATATGTATAAACATATTTATTCAAACTAAGATGAGCTATATTTTAATGGGTATCAATCTAAATAGGTATCGATCTGAATAGTTATGCATAGTTTTTCTAGCATACCAGATGATTGTTTTGCTTAATCATCAAAATAAGATGAAGTCTTGGAGAATACTTGGTGTCTTAAAATCTATGTAAATGAATTGATCAAAATAGGTATTAATTCAATACAAAATCAGTGATCTTATAGAGTGTGATCACAAATATGATTTGGGTTTATTTTAATTTCAATCACCCATTACTTCTGATTCAATGGTTAGTGCATCAAATATTATACAATTATAAGAAATAATTAGCTTGGCATTATACCTGTGTTTCAGTGTCTAAATGAAATTATTAAAATTATTTAATATTTCCCTCTACCAAAATCGTATGAATTTTACTTAACAATAAACAATGTAAATTTATCTTGGAGCTTTTTCTTTAATAAGTATTCCAACAATGTACAATGGCACCAAACTTTCCCAAGCTTAGCCATGGATATATATATATATATGTTAAAACCTTATTTTATATTCATATGGTGTAGAATAAGGAATAAATATTAAAAATCTCTATAATGTTTTCCTCAAATATCTTTTAAAGATTTTCAACAACCAGTCTAAATTTGTCAAAATTGTCTTATTTGCTTTATATTCTCTATGGACAAAGAATATAAAAAATAATAAATTATGATTCTTAAATGGTTTGACTATGAGGTTTAAACTTTTAAATGTAAATGAGAAATGATAGGGTGTGAGAATATTTTTAATTAAACATCTAAGTAGTGAAACTCAGGGAGTTTCATAAACTAGTTTGGAATCAATTTTCTTCTAAAAACTCTCCTATAATTATATTTAATGTTTGATAAGCAAAAAATTGGTATTGATAAACTCTAGTATAAGAATAATGCTTTAAAATTATATTATTAGTTACAAATATGAAGTCATCCATATTTATGTATAAATTAAAGTTGAACGGGTTTACTTCTTTGTCTTGCTAAATAAAACTAAAGGAACTTTTAGACTCTTTAAATATGGAACACAACTAGTGGAATGTTGAATTAAAGTTATGACTATTTTACATGGGGTTATAAGTATTTAAATTAATATTATTTGAAGACATATTAATTAAAAAAATGAGATAATTTGAATAATATATTATTAAAGAGTTGCTTATTAAACCCTAAAAATAAACCAAACAGATAAACTAGACCTTTTGTATTTTTAGGATAAACAAAGGTTCTGATTTTATAGTTATTGTTTGAAATGAATGTTTTCATAAACTCTTAATTGATTTATGATTTGAAATTATTAGTTGCAGATAAAACACTAGATTTTGGTAATATGGGTTGCCATAGGGTGTTGAGAACTAGAAACCAATTTTATTGTTAAGATGTACAGTAAATTTGTATGTTTATCTAGGTGTAAGTTGATAAACATTATTTCTATTATGGGATAGAAGATAATGAAAGATTCATGCATATTTTAGATAGAATTAATGTATATTATTATTATTATTCCTATATATAGCATGTTGTGTGTTGCATTTGCTAGTAGGATATATGTCATTGAATCTTATGATTAAACTATGTTTGACCAATCTACATTTATTAATGCAAAGTAAGGAGTGATATGGACTTCACTGGCTTACTAGCATTACAATGTAAGATAAAGGCAATCTGATCAAGTGGTGTGCATAAAATTGATATATATATATAGATCATTTTGTATTACTATTCATAAAGCTTTAGCCAAAGTATGTTTAATAAGACATAATCATTCATGAGTATGATTTACATGTATGTGCAATATATTACAATAGATCAAGTTTTTATATGATACACTACATGTTTAGTTAGATAGAAATCATACATCACATGGGTACTAGCTAGTCTCTCTATATTCCCATGCCATCACTATCTACCCATCCGTGAAGGGAGGGCCATTTTTTGATGAGATAGTGTAGGGGACTGTTGGTATGTGGTTAGTGTGGAAAAGTGCTTAGATGATGTTATCCCTCCCCATATTAGTACTACTTATCAAGATAACATTTGAGATTTCCACAGATACTTTAAGTTTAGGAACTAAGCTCTGAGGTAGTTGAGTATCTTATTTGTACATTGTAAAATATCATATTTTAAATTAAAAAATTGTAATTTACCATAGATGCACATTGATAGTGGTTATTATGTATTTGGTTAAGTTTAAAATGTAATTATTACTTTCTCCATTGAGTTATCATACTCTCATGATTTAGAGATATGTACTTGTATTGTATTATGAAATATTATCATAATTATACATGATTATTTTAATTATATTTGTTAGACTCTTAGGTTGTAGTTTACTTTTACATGTGTTATTTTTTTTTTTTTTAAATGTTTTTCTCGTAGATCCCAGCAAGGATGTTACATGCGGTATCAGAGCTAAGGTTCAAACTCTAAGACTTAATGATTTCACTAATGTTTTCATAACCTTTTGTTGATAGAAATAAGGATGGTGAAAGAAAGAGTTTTAGGAGAGGGTCCTTCGAATACTATTGATAGTAACCCTCCTTTTGATTCTAGTTGATTTGATACTGAGAAGTTAACAAAGATGGATAAATTTCTCATAGTTATGAATGAGACTAGAGATACAATTACAATTATAAAATAGAAGGTTTATGGCCACATAGAAGAAAATCAATAGAATGAACTTGAAGAGCATCCATTTAAACAAGAAAACCCATAGGATATTAGAGCTCAAGTTGTCATGAAGTTGTCTCAAGATATGAAGAAGGTGAATCCACCTAAGTTTGATGGAACTTCTCTAGGTGATAGAGCTAAGACATGGTTATTATAGATGTAGAATTAATTTAAAATTTGAAACTACTATGAGGTCACCAAGGTGATATGGGGAACATACCAATTGGTTGGTGAGGCAGCTACATGGTGGGCCAATAAAAAGTTGTAAATGAATCTAAATTTGACCACCACTACTTGGGATTAGTTTGTGGATTTGTTTAGATCATGATGGCTCCTATAGCTATATTTTGATCATAAGCTTAAAAAATTTTAGAATTTGAAGCAAGCTAATATGTCAGTGAATGAGTATTGGGAGCAGTTCACCAAACTATTGAAGTATGTTCCTCAGTATCAAGGAGATGAGTGGTTTTGGATCAAGAAGTTTAGCATGGGTTTAAGGTCCCATATTGGTGGAGAGGTAGATGTTCATGGACCTTTCACTATGGACTAGGTCTTTGAGAAGGTGGTCAAGCAAGAGAAAAAGTTGAATTCTCTTTCATAGGCTAAAGATAGACTCAAGAAGAGGTTTGATAATCCTAATTCCAAATTCAAGAAGAAGAATTGGAAATAGAGGAGTGGAGACTCTAAGAAATAGTTCAAGAATTAGAATTCTAAGTTCAATAATGGATCAAGAAATAAGAAATAGGGAAATTAATCCAAAGATGGTTTCAAGGGAAACCAATATAATTTCAAAAAAGGACCACTTGGAGGGTTCTTAATTTGTAAAAAGAATCATTATGCTCATGATTATCCATAGGACAAGTCTAAGGGTAAAGGCCCTAATCCTTAGTAGGGTGGTTTCCATTAGTGGATTCATGTAGTGGTTGATAATCGATAGGTTATGTATTAAGAACTACATATTGAGCTATCAGGTACTTTGTTTAACCATCCAATTTCCATTTGGATAGATATAAGAGCCACTAAATGTTTTATATCTCCTAGGATGCTTAGTAATTTTTTTAGAAGAGCTGGTGTAATGGAAAACACATGGTTAGTATAGTATAGGAATGATGCAAAGGTTATGGTAGATATGTGTTTATTCAAAGCAGAGATTAGGTTGCTTGAATTCATAATAGTTATGTATTAATATGTAGTACCTCTAAGATCATATGATGTGATCTTGGTATTCAACTATCTCACAAAACATAAATCCAAATTTGACTACTACTTAAAGAAGGTGGAGTATCTTGATGATTTCAAGAATCAAACACAAATCTAAGGTGAGAAGAGAGAGTTGAAGCTTAGGTAGATTTTAGCTATGTAGCTTAAGAAATATCGAGGAAAAATGTGTCAAGAATTTATAATAAATATAAATGAAATGGAGGAATCTAGGGAACCATCTCTTGAATATTACCCATTTCTTAAAGATTATCATGATGTATTTTCATAGGATTTACCAAGTTTGCCTGCTAGAGATGAGTTTGATTTTTCTATCGACATCATACCTAGTTTAAAACCTCAATCTAAGGTACTATATAGGATGACAACCATAAAATTGGATAAACTAAAGCTCACCTTTAAGATTTATTGGTTAAAGTGTTGATTTCAACAAGTGTGTCACCATAGAGTGCACTGATTGTCTTTATCAAGAAGGATGGTACACTTCAATTATGCATTAACTATATAATGTTAAACAAAGAAACCATAAAAAATAAGTATCCATTACCTCATATAGATTATCTTTTTGATCAAATGCGAGGAGAAACAGTATTTTCTAAGATTGATCTTCGAGCAAGATACCATTAGTTAAGGATTTGGGATGAGGACATTCTAAAAACAATGTTTAAAACTTGATACAGGAACTATGAGTTTATTGTGTTACTTTTTGGTCTAGATAATTCTCTAGTAACAATTATGAATCTCATGAATAGTGTATTCATAGATTATCTTGACCATTTTGTGTTAGTTTTCCTAGATGACATTCTTATTTATTCAAAGAATGAAGAAGAGCACCTTCAGCATTTGGATTTGGTTTTATATAAATTTTAAAAGCATAAGCTTTATGGGAAGCTAACTAAGTGTGAATTTTTCCAAAAATGGGTGTAGTATTTTGGACACATTATCTCTACAAATAGTATTTCTATAGATCCAAGAAAGATTAGAGATAATATGGAATGGCTAACACTAAAGAATGTGCATGAAGTTTGAATCTTCATGGGATTGGTAGAATATTATAAGAATTTCATACCAAAATTTTTCCAAAATAGCTAACCCAATTACTTCCCTATAGTGGAAGAATAATAAGTTTTTATAGTCAAAGAAATGTGAGCTAGCTATTTAAGAGTTGAAAAGAGGGCTTATGTCAACACTAGTGTTGAGAGTTCTAAACCCTAATGGTCATTTTTTAGTAGTCATAGATATATCAAGAGATGGATTAGGTGGATTCCATATGTAGGATGAAGTAGTAGTGGCTTATGAGTCATGAAAGCTTAAGCTATATGAGTTGAATTATGCCCCTCATGATTTAGACCTTGTAGCAATTGTTCATGCTTTGTAAGTATGGTACCATTATTTTTTGGGAAAACTTTTTGAATTTAAAATAGATAATTTGGGATTAAAATATATATTCACCCAACCTAATTTAAATACACATTAGATATGTTGGCTTAAGTTTTTATCTGACTATCACTTTGATATTAGTTACAGCAAAGCTAAAGAGAATAGAGTAGTTTATGCCCTTAGTTAAAGAAGGTATATTGCATCTTTAGCTACTATCAAGAATACATTATGGGATTGAGTGATTGAGCTCTCTCTAGGAGATGAATTTTATGATCAAGTTAGGAAAGCATTGTCATAGAATGCTCAGATTCCTTGGTAAAAATGATTCAATTTAGAGAGTGATGGTATTTTGTGTTATAATAGATAGATATATGTGCTAAATCAAGAGAATATATGGATTGTAGTGTTTAAGGTGTTGCATGATGCCCTTTATTTAGGACATCCAAGAGTAACCAATCTCATGGTAGAGCTTAGGCCATTGTATTTTTAAAAATGAATAAATAAAGATGTAGTGGATTATATGTCACATTGTCTAGAGTGTCAATGAGTGAAGGTTGAGCATGTGTATCCAGTTGGATTGTTATATCCACAAGATATTATAGAATGGAAATGGTAGGTGATTAGTATGGGCTTTGTCCAAGGTTTGTTGATGTCATGTAATATCTTGGTAGTTGCTGACAAACTAACCAAGGTAGTTCACTTCATACCAATAAATTTGTTATATGATGCACCTACCCTTGCAAAGAGATTAGTGAATTAAGTGTATAGGTTTCATGGTTTTATAGAGAATATCATTTTGGATCATGTTCTGAATATGACTTCAAGGTTTTGAATAACTCTAAATTTGGTTTTGGGTACGTAACTTAACTTTAGCATAGCTTATCACCCAGAGACTGATGGTTAGACTGAGAGTCAATCAAGGGCTTGAGGATCTTATTAGAATGTATTGAATTGATTATAAGTATAAGTGGGAAGATTATCTTCCATTGGTTAAGTTTGCATATAATAACTCATATCAGCTAGCATTAAATATGTCATCATATGAGGCATTTTATGAAAAAAAGTGGACACCCATTAGTTGGGACAGGTTAGAGGATAGGGTAGTCTTCATACCTAAGATGCTCTTATATATGGAAGAACAAGTTAGATTGATCAAGTAGAGATTGGTTAAGGTCAATGATAGATAGAAGAGTTATGCAGATCTGAAGAGAATAGAGAGACACTTTGTAGTTGGTGATAAAGTGTTTTTGTAGGTAAAACTATAAAAGAGCTCAATTAAATTTGTGAAGTCTAAAAAATTATATTTGAGATATTTGGGAACCTTTGATGTGTTAGAATGGTCAATCCTATTGTGTATAGGCTTGCATTGCCTCCAGCCTTAGTTATTTTACATAATGTCTTCCATGTATCATATCTTAAGAAATATAAAGCTAATCATATGCATTTATTGTATTGAAATGCTTTGCAAGTTCTATATCTCAGGATGGTCATAGTAGAACCAATTAGGGTATTTGACACACGTAAACTTCATTTGCATAATATAGAGATGTCATAGTGTAAGGTCTAATGAGACCAATACTCGAAGGATAGTGCTACATGGGAGGACTATGATGAGTTCTTTAGGAGAATTCCAAATTTATTTGTTTGATTAGATACTATTATGTTATTTTATTTTAGTTGAAAAATATTTTATATCAAATCATATGTTTGAATAATAGTCATTTGAGACAATGACTAGCTTTAGGGGGAAGGATGTTACATCCTGATTCCTCACTAAGCTAACTATTTGGCTATTTATAGATGGTTATGATAAATAAACATAATACTGACTATATTTTCTAATTAAGCTTGAGATTATGCTATTTCAATATAATATAATATTGTTTAATTAGATAATAATTCATGGTTGCTTTGTATGACCTAGTTTATGTATGCATTTACATTTTAAGTATATTAATGAATTGTTTTAGTTATGTATCATTATCGATGATTATCATGTGATATGATTTAACTACCTATGTGTTAAGAGGTGGATGTATGATAATTCTTCCCTCAAATATACCAGAGGGAGAGCATCATTGGAGAGGGTGGTATAGATAAAGACATTATTAGTCAATAGAGCACTAGCAAAACGTTACACACACCATAATAATTAGTCATGTTAGACATCTATTTAAAAATGATTATGTTAGTGGTTAATTAAAATGCTAATTTATGTGTTTGCTTGAGTAGATAAACTATAGGAATAAAAAATCCTTTATTTAGTTAGCCTAGTGTGTCATTATTATTCTAAAGGTAAATTAAGGTAAAATTTAAATTTGGGTTATTAATTAATATTTTACCATTAAATTTCCAAAACATGATTAAATGATAAATGGGATAAATATGAAATTATAATTTCCTATTAAAATATAAAAGGGAATTATTTTTTTTAAATATATTAAAATATAGAAAAAATAAGAAAAAAATTAAAAGAGCCTAGAATTAACAAAAAGAAAAAGAAAAACTAAAACAAAAAGATGGAAGAGAAATTTAGCATCAATGGTTCTATTTAAGAGATGGAATGAAAGGGATTTAGCATATCTTAAGCATTAGAAAAGAGAAAAGGAAGAATGAAGCATGGAAAGAAGAGGCACAGAGGATCAACCAACAAATTTTAACGGTAAGTGGTGTACTGAAATTCATTATTATGTTGATGGAATAACATTGTTAAATAATAGATAATAACATCTAGATCTAAAATATAGAAACCAATGCTGAAATGGGTTTGGATCAAAAAGTATATTATACATTATGAATATATTTTTCGAATGTTTACATGCATAAACAAGTAGAATTTATATAGTTTGAATCTGTAGTATACTCCGGTTGGGAAAGAAGTAGTAAATATATAATAAAAACTATATTACCTCCTTATTACTTGCTATTCTTTTGCCTCAAATTTATGTACTACATTTTGAGCTCAGGATGTCAAATATCAAACAACTTGGGAGTTTTGAATTCTCATGCATCAGGTTTCATTTTAGTTAATAGAAAAACTTAAGTAATATGGCTAGTATGATATAATTGTTTAATAAATAAACATGGTAATTTTTATGGTGCTTATCATCTGCTAGATATCTTAGAGGTTGGTGTAAAAATTGATTCTTTGTATAAATTATTTTAAACAAAACATAGAAATTAATTACAATGTATATATACTCTACTTAAACTCCAACTAGTTGTAGGTATATTTTAGATAGAAATTAGTATGTAAGGCATCAACCAAATTTATGAATAATGTCATTGACATAGGTATTTTACTTAACATTAATGTAATAAAAATTATATTAGAACTTATTCTTAAGTCAGTCTTCCCTGTAATGTAGTTTGGCATCCAAACAAATTTTGTGTCTACATAGTATATGTATGAATCCTTTTAAAAAACATAAGTTAATTACATTATTTATATTCCACTTAAATTAGTAACCTAGCCAACTAAATTAATTATTCAAGGCACCATAATAATTGGGATATGTATAAACATATTCAATCAAACCAAGATGTCAAGCTATATTCAGATGGATATCAGTCTAAATAGGCATCAATCTGAATAGTTTTACATAGTTTTTCCAACATGCTAGATGGTTGTTTTGATTAGGTGTTGAAATATAATGAATTTTTGGAGAATACTTAGCATCTTAAAATATCTAGAAATGATTTGATCAAAATAGGTATTAATTTAATACAAAATCAATGATCTTATAGAGTGTGATTGCATATATGATTTGTGTTTATTTTAATTTTAATCACCTATTATTTCTAATTCGATGGTATTGCATCAAATATTATATAATTATAATAAATAATTAGCTAGGTGTTATACCTATGTTTCAGTGTCTAAATGCAATTATTGAAATTCTTTAATATTTCTATCTATCAGCATCATATGAATTCTACTTAACAATGAACAATGTAACTTTGTCTTGGATCTTTTTCTTTAATAAGTATTCCAACAACTTATAATGGTGCCAAAATTTCCCAAGCTTATCCATGGGTTGTGGGTGTGTGTGTGTGTGTGTGTGTGTGTGTGTGTGTGTGTGTGCGTGTGTGTGTGTGTGTGTGTGTGTGAACATTATTTCATATTCATATGGCATAAAATAAGGAATAAATCTTAAAAATCTCTAAATTTTTTTCCTTAAATATCTTATAAATATTTTCTACGACCAGTCAAAATTTGGGAAAATTGTCTTATTTGCTTTATATTCTCCATGGACTAAGAATATAAAAATAAATATATTATGATTCTTAAATGGTTTAAATATGAGTTTTAAACTTTTAAATATAAATTCGAAATGATAGGGTTTGAGAATATTTTTAATTAAACATCTCAGTAGGAAAACTCAGGGAGTTTCATAAACTAGTTTGGAATCAGTTTTCTTCTAAAAACTCTCTTATAATTACATTTAATGCCTGATAGGCACAAAATTGATGTTGATAAAATATAGTATAGTAATAATAACTTAAAACCATATTATTAGTTATAAATCTAAATTCATCCATATTTATGTGTAAATTGAAGTTGAATGGGTTTACTTCTTTGTCTTGCAGAATAAAACTAAAGGAATTTTTAGACTCTTTAAATATGGAACACAACTAGTGGAACATTGAATTAAAGTTATGACTACTTTACATGGGGTCATAAGTATTTAAATTAATATTCTTGAAAGGCATATTAATTGGTAAAATTAGAGAATTGGAATAATAGATTAGCAAAGAGTTACTTATTAAACCCCAAAAATAAACCAAACAGATAAACTAGACCTTTTATGTTTCTGGGATAAACAAAGGTTATGATTTTCTAGTTATTGTTTGAAATGAATGTTTCCATAAACTCTTAGTTGCTTTATGAGTTGAAATTATTAGTTACAAATAAAATAATGGACTATGGTAACATGGGTTGCCATAGGGTGTATAGAAATGGAAACCAATTTTATTGTTAAAATGTATAATAAATTTGTATTTTTACCTAAGTCGTAAGTTTATAAACATTATTTCTATTATGGGATAGAAGATAATGAAATATTCATGCATATTTTAGATGGAATTAATGTTTTTATTATTCCTTTATATAGCATGTTGTGTGTTGCATTTTCTAGTAGGATATATGTCATTGAATCTTAAAATTGAACTATGTTTGACCAATATTATTTATTAATGCATAGTAATGAGTGAGATGGACTTCACTGGCTTACTATCTTGTAATGTAAGATAAAGGCAATCCGATCAAGTGGTGTACATGCAATTGATAGATCTATAGATCATTTTATATTACTATTCATAAAGCTTTAGCCAAAGTATGTTTAGTGAGACATTGTCATTCTTGAGTATGATATATATGTATGTCCAATATCTTACAATAGATCAAGTTTTTATATGATACAAAACATGTTTAGTTAGTTAGAAATCATATAGTATAGGGGTAATAGCTAGTCTCTCTGGATTCCTACACCATCACTATCTACCCATCTATGAAAGGAGGGCCATTTCCTAATGGGATAATGTGGGTAATAATTGGTACGTGGTTAGTGTGGAAAATTTCTTAGATGATGCTCTCCCTCCCCATAGTAGTACTACTTATCGAGACAACACTTGAGATTGCCACATATACTTGAAGTTAGGGAACTAAGCTTCAGGGTAGCCAAGTATCTTATTTTTACATTATTAAATATTATATTTGAAATTGAAGAATTGTACTTTACCATTGATGCATATTGATAGTGGTTATTATGTATTTGGTTAAGTTTAAAATGTAATTATTAATTTCTTTATTGAGTTGTCATACTCTCATGATTTAGAGATATGTACTTGTATTTTATTATGAACTATTATCATAATTATATATGATTACTTTAATTATCTTTGTTAGAGTCTTGGGTTTTAGTCTACTTTTACATATGTGTTATTTTAAAAAATATATATGTTTTTTTAGTAGATCCCAGTAGGGATGTTACACTTATATACTCTTTAAAATTCATATTATAATATTATAGTCACCAATTTTTTTGTTATTATGATGATAATAATTATTTTAAAAAGTGTTTTAGACCATCATGATCAGTCTTTACCTAAAAGTGTGTACCCATAAGATAAGATTCCCATTGTTGGACTACATAAATAATAGTCATCATCTCTTTCTCATATATTAGACTAATCTTATTTTTTACCTTGATTTGATGACCCTCAAATGAAATTTTTCTTCCATATTTAATGCAAATACCACCTGTATCTTTTCTTCTTTAATGGCTCTGACACCTACAATCATAAACTTTTGACACCAAACTTCTCTAACTACTCCTTCTTGTCAATTTATTCACAAGGTTCAAGATCATTCTCTTTACCTTTTATTATAATATAAACATCTTTGAAAACATTTTGATCTTTGTCTTTAGACTCTACTCACAACTCACATTCATCCTTACATCTCATTCATTACATTCATTCTCTACTGCTTTCATACTATCTCCCATACTAGTCTTCATGCCACATTACAATATGGTTTAAAACAAGATACAAGATTATTCAGATCTTATGAAGTTTCTTGATATCAATTATGGGCTCACACTAATATTTTTTGACCGCTCAATCCAAAAAATACTCAGATAACCTTTGATTTATTACCTTGCTTCTTTCCTTGTCTCAGGTTATCTACTAACCTTTTTCTGGGATTTTTCACTTTGTATGGACATGTACAAATTAAATTCAATAAAATAAACCTATTTTTAGATACCCTTTATCATATTATTTATATTAAAAAAAATTATTGACTCCACTTAACTATTAGACCCCTTTTTCACTCCCTTTTAGGCTTTGATTAGTCTTATTATGTCTTTTTTGTTCCTAACACAATCATACTAAAATAATACTCAGACACTTAATACACATTTTAAACTTTAAAATTAATTTGATTCATGTTTATTCCTACCTATTCACAAATTTTCATGAATTATTGATAGTTATAATCCATAAAAACCCAATTTTGGTGTAAAAACCCTAACTCAAGGTTGTATGCGAACTGTAAGACTCGAGAGGGTTGATCTTAAGATTTCAAAATCCTAATGATGTTTCAACCCACTGTGAAGGTTTTTTGTGGATATTATAAATATAATACTCATTTTAAAACCATTTTAATCTCATTCTCTTACCTCTATATATGTTTCCCATAATAATTTTACTTGACTATGTCTGAACATATAGTGGTCTACAGGACTATATATAGATGAGAGGGGAAATTCATTGTTTTCAAATTCATAAAGGGTTTCACATGACTATAGAAAATATTCTATGTTTTTTATGTTCCCTTACACCTTATTCATTCATTTAATCTTCCACTTGATGCCTATGTTCCACTTTTTCCATGTTATTTTGTGTTTAACTATGTTACTCAACAAGATTGTGTTGGGTGTTATACTGAGTAGTGTGACAACAATTCTATAAAATGCTTAAATAACATTAAGTAAAAAATTACAAACTCATAAATGTCATAATAAGTTTTATAACTTATATTTATTGATAATTCCCTTCATTGATCTATTACTGACATTTATTTACCAATGCCCTTACTCAAGAAAATAGCATACATAATCTGTCTTACATTTCTCATCCACAAGCATGACAAAAACTTCATGGCATATAAATAAATTAAATAAAATAATTAAATAATCTTATTAATGATTCAATAATCAAAAATATTTATGTCTTTATTAAAATTGTCTTTACAAACTCTATTTTTCTTGTTCAACACCATTTCATACACCAAGAACACAGAGTGTGCCAACAGATTTGTTTTCAAATAATAAACTAAATATTCATGTTTTTTAGGGTTCATAAACTTTACACACTTAAAATCCAACCCCACCACTCTCTAACTTCAAATACATTTACAAGCTCTTTTATTCCTCATAACTCACCTAACTAACTTCCTAACTCCCTCTTATACGTTAGGAGAACCTAACTACCTAACCACTAACATACCCATCAAGATGAATTATCATATGAGTCATGTATGTGTTAAAACACTCTTGAACCCTAATACATAAAGTTACATTTTTTTTTCCTTTCACAACATCAAGATACTTTAGAAACTATACACATTTTTAAATATTTGAAATGACCATTTAGGTAGGAAAATTCCTAGTTGGGTTAAATTCAAATAATGATGAAGTTATATCAACTATGAATGACTCATATAGATCTAAGATGAATATAAAAACTTACTAAAGACTCAATACATTTTAAATAAAACAAAATTGACAAAATGTAGTGATGTTCTTGCATCATACTACTGAGGAGCAAGAAAAACTTTCCAAGAAAGTTATAACTAGTTTAACATTATTGTTCTTGTTCAGTACCTATTATTCAATGGAATCTCCTCCTAGATCCCAAGGTCTATTTGAGACACGTAAACCTTCTTAATGCTTTCTTAATCTTATGATGGCTCCTCCTTTGTTGATCTTTCTCTTGATTTGTATCTTCAATCTAATCATGGGAAATTGTTGCTTGTTCTCTCTCCTCCTAAGACTTACACATGAAGCAAACAAATAAAAAAAAACCATTTATTGCTTTTTATATTATATTTCACCTTGTTATTTGACTACCAAATGTTCTTCACCTTGACTCAAGATTGCCTTCAATGCCAATGCATCTACCATGATGGTGTCCTTATGTCCTAAGGACTCAAATCCTCTGACTCTTTCATTATGTGCTTCCATAGTCAATTATATTTTTATGTATATTAATCTATAACACCTTTATCTTCAATTAGTGAAAATAAAGACACCTCTACCTACTAAAACTCAAACTTAACAAGCACTTTAGCATGTGCTTATTCTTTCTTCTCTACTTCTTCTAACTAATAGACTTCCTCCTGCATGTCAAGCACTTAATTTAGTATTATTATTCCTTCTTGTCCTTTCATTAGCACATTCATTATCCTTAATGTACTATCATACAACTCATCTTCATAATTTTTCATATCAACACACTCATCAAAAACAACATTGAAAATAATACATTGTACTTCTTTTCTCTCCTCAAGGCTTTCTTGACTGAAATCTAATTAATTCATTCTTACTATTAGGAATGGTACTCTCTCTCTCTCTCTCTCTCTCTCTCTCTCTCTCTCTCTCTCTCTCTCTCTCTCTCTCTCTCTCTCTCTCATCTTCTTCTAATGTCTCACCTTCTTCAGGGTATCACAGAATTGTGTCACCATACTCAACTATCTAATCAATTTGTTCTTGATAATTAACATGTTGCTCATGCCTCTAATATTATTCACCTATATACACACATTTTAATAATTCATTATTCATAATATTTTGAGGCTTTCTTTCCCATTTACTTCTCTTTCTAGGCTGCCTTGCTACCATCTTCATCTTTTGTCTTTTCTTCTCTATCAACTACTTGATAGGTCATATCACCTTCCTCTTTATGTACACAATAAATATTGGTATCATCTCCTTCAAGACATGTTTTATCCTTATAAAAACCTCCTTCATCTTATTAATCTCCTTTTCTCTCTCTAACTCTCTTTGCCTCACTTCCATCTTCTTGTAGAAATCTTTTTTTATCAAGCCCTTCATCACTCTTTTTCACTATCACACTCTCTAGGTTTCACCTTGACCTTACTCTTCTTGAAAATCCTTCCTAATTTTCTTATTTGAAATTTAATTGGTCTCTCTCACTTGAATCTCTCTCTATCTCTCTCTCAGAGTCACCTTCTTTCTTTTCCTCACCTATTACTTCTCTCTCTATATCAAGCTCTCTTCTTGAGATTCTTTCTTGGAGATATCACTAGCTCTTCTCACTCTAAGCCTCTTTGATTAAGGTATTTTCCACACCTCTCTTCTCTTTATTTTAACTATTTTTGCCTATGCCTCACATACATGTAGCCTCTCCACTCTTTCCTACAATTTTCATTAGCATTCTCATATTAATCTCAATGTAACCTACTCTACCTTCTTAATATAATCTTCATGTAAACTAACATAACATTTAAAAAAACATAACATACATTTTCCTTATAATATTCCTTATCTTATACCAAATTATGTACAAACCACCTCTATCTCTACTCTTTCAATGGCTCTAACACCTGTAATCATAAACTTTTGACACCAAACTTCTCTAACTACTCCTTATTGTCAATTTCCTCACAAGGTTAAAGATAATTCTCTTTACCTTGTCTTATTCTCTAATAATATTTTATAACCTTTTTATCTCTATCTTTAGACTCTTCTCACAACTCACATTCATCATTACATTCATTCTCTACTATTTTCATACTATATCCCATACTAGTCTTTATGTCACATTATAATATGGTTTAAAACAAGATATAAGCTTCTTCATATCTTATGAAGTTTTTTTCTATAAATTATGGGCTCATATTAATCTTTGTTGACTACTCACTCAATCCAAAAACTACTTATATAACCTTTGATTTCTTACCTTGCTTCTTGCCTTGTCTCAGGTTCTCTACTAGCCTTTTTGGGGATTTTTTACTTAGTATGGACATGTACAGATTCAATTCAATAAAACAAACCTATTTTTAGATACTATCTATCATCTTATTTCTCTTCAAAAATTTCATTTATTCCACTTGAATATTTGACTCCTTTTTCTCACTCCCTTTTAGCTTTTGGGTATGCCTATTAGGTCTCTTTTATTCCTACACACATAATCATACTAAAATAGTACTTAGACACTCCATACACATTATTAAAAAAAATTAATTTTAGTCATGTTTATTCCTACTTTTTAACCAATTTTCATTCATTCTTGATGACTAGAATCCCTAAAAACCCAATTTTGGTGTAAAACCCCTAACTCAGGGTTGTATGCAAACTGTAAGCCCTGAGAGGGTTGATCTTAATATTTCAAACTTTTAATGAGGTTTCAACCCAATATGAATGTTTTTTAAGGCTTTTATAAATACAATACTCATTTCCAACCATTTTAATCTCATTCTCTTATGTTTTTAGACATTTCTCACATGAATTTTACTTGATTGTGTTTAAAAATACAATGATCTACAAGACTATATATAACTGAGAGGGAAAATCATTATTTTTAACTTAAAAAAAGTTTTTAGATGATTGTATCAACTATTATAGGTTTTTGATGTTCTATTACACCTTATTCATTCATTGAATCCTCCACTCGATGCCTCTATTCCACTTTTTCCACACTATTTTGTGTTTGACTGTGTTATTCAATAGGATTGTGTTAGGTGTTATACCAAGTAATGATAAAATAATGTTAAAAATTGCTTAAATAACCTTAAGTAACAAATTACACACTAATAAATTTCATAAAAAGTGTTATAAATTATCTTTATAGAGCATTCCCTTCATTGATCTATTACTCACAATTATTTATCAATGTTCTTGCTTAGGAAAATAAGGTACATAGTCTATCTTGCATTTCTCATCCACAAATCTGAAAAAAACTTCATGGAATATAAATATATTTAAAAAGACAATTAAATTATCTTACCAATGATTTAATAATGACAAATATATATTTCTTTATTAAAATTCTCTTTACAAACTCTATTTTTCTTCTTCAGCGCCATTGCATACACCAAGAACACAGAGTCTACCAATAGATTTATTTTCAAATAATAAACTAACTATTCATGTTTTTATGGGTTCATCAAATTTACACACTTTTAATACAACCCCACCACTCTCTGGCTTTAAAGACATTTAAAAAAAAATTTATTCCTCATAACTCATTAAAGTTTGGGAGAATCTAACTACCTAACCACTAACATACACATCAAGATGAATTATCATGTGATTCATTTATGGGTTGAAACACTCTTGACCCCTAAGACACAAGGTCACAACATTTTGTCCTTTCACAACATAAAGATACTTGATAAACCATACAAGATTTTTCAAATATTTGAAATGACCATTTAGGTAGGAAAAGGCCTAAATGGGTTGAATTCAAGTAATGATGAAGTTCTAACAATTATGAATGAATCCTAAATATCTTAGATGACTATACAAACTTACTAAATACTCAATAAATTTGAACTAAACCAAAATTTACAAAATTTAGTGATGCCCCTACATCAATATTTCATGATTACTACCCCTATGCCATATCTATATGCAACACATCCAACAACAAATGTTTTATAATAATCTTGGGTCCCCAAAACTGGAGTGGTGCACATAGCCTCTTTTAGCTTCTCAAATTCCCTAATATCTATTTCAATCCAATGGAATGAATATATCTTCAGCAAGGTTTTGAGTGGATATGCTATGTTGTTATATTTTTTTACAATTCTTTGATAGTAACCTATTAGCCCAAAAAATCCACAAAGATTTTTGAATTTCTTTGGCACTTGCCACTTCATCATAGATTTGATCTTCTTAGGGTTACTTTTTACTCCATTGAATAATATGACACAATTACTCCAACCTGATTACTCCATCTCATGGACTCCAAAAGCACATTTGGAAGGTTTGGAATAAATTTAATGTTCTTCCAAAACTAAAAATCTCTATTTCACATGCTTCAAATGTTTTTCCCAAGTTTTGATGTAGATTAGGATATCATCAAAAAACACTAACATAAAATTTCTTAAAAAGGTCCCAAAAATAATATTCATCAAACTCTAAAATGTAGATGATGCATTTATGAGACTAAAAAGCATGTCTACAAACTCATAATGACCTTTGTGAGTTTTGTAGTCTATTTTATGGATATCCTCATCTCTGATCCAAATTTTATGATACCTAGAACAAAGATATAAAATGTTAAAACAATAACACCATGTAATTCATCTAAAAAACCATAAATTACTGGAATAGGGAACTTATCTTTAATGATGTACTTGTTGAGTTCTCTATAATTGGGGCACATCCTCCAAGTGTCATCCTTATTCTACACCATGTCTATTGGGGATGAATATTCACTTTGGCTATGTTATATAATACCTACCTCTAACATCTCATATACCATATTTTCAAATTCATTTTTTTATGCATATAGATACTTTTATGGTCTAATGTTTAGTGGTGTACTATTTATAATCAGTCTCATGGCATGATCATGTTATCTGCTTAATAGTAGTCATTTTGGAATTACATAAAAAAATGTTGGGTGGTCATAAAGAATCATTTTTAAATTAGGATATGTAGGCACATTTTTTGGTTGAACTTCTATGGAAAACAATCATGCTATAAATCCTTCTATCCCCCTTTTTAATAATATTCATCATCTGATGTGAACTACCCAACTAGGGAGACTTTTCCCATAATCCCTATAGTTCAAATGTGTTACCTTCAGAATGAAAGTGAATGAAAATTTATTGTAAATTACTCTCTATTATGACCAAATTTATGATCTATTATACTCCTAAAATAGTTGTGATCCATTGTCCTCCCAAAATAATGCCATCCCCACCCATGGGAGTAACAAACATAGGATAATTATGCATGTAGTCCCCCATGGAAATATTAATATTATGACATTTTCTATAATAGTTGACTCTATAACCATCTATAATCATGACTTGAAATTATGGAGCTAGATAAATAAAATAGTTGTAATGAGCAACCAATTTACTATTTATGAAATTTTGTGTACTTATAGATTTAATCAATAATGTCACCTTATGTTTCCTTAGAAAATCCACCACCTTAATATTTTTAGGGGTACTAATACCTAAAATGACATGACATGATATATTAGGGAGAGAATCTTCATATTCCTCTTCTATCTCTTTCATACTCTAACCTAAGGGTTCATCATCTTATTCATATCTATTGGCTCCTTCCATGTAGAATAACTTATTTTTAGCTCATTTATTTCCTTTGCTCCACTTTATATCACAATAAAAACATAACCCTTTGGCATACTTCCCTTAAATTTGTTGAGGGGTCAATATTATAGGTTGAGGAAATGAGGGTGATATGAAATTAAGTTAGAGGCCATGAGTGAAAGCCCTTATTTTTACTAATTTTTTCCTCTACCTGGTGCATGAATGGTATGGACTCAAAATAGATGATATATTAAACATGTGAACCTAAACTTAGATGTTATCCTTGACCCCAACAAAATGGGTCAATCATTTTATTCCCATTGATTTCATCCACACATAAATATAGATTCTAGAATTATTGAATATAATCCTTAACTTTGATAATTGACTAAAGTAGTTTTCTAAGACATTATTGCAATACTACATCTGTAGCTCCTTAATAAACACCAAATAAGTAGCATGAATTCCCTTATTTTTATTTTGATCACACAACCATCTATACCAAATTAAATGCTCAAGTTACATATATAGAGATGTTTTGAACACCTTTTACTCATAAGGGGTCTGATGTAAATCAAATAAAATCTTTATTTGTGTAGACACCGAAATCGTGTCTAACCCTTGGTCATCCTCCCCCTTGGTCCCCTTAGTCCACTTCCTAAACACTCCTAGCATACATTTATTAATTTAAAATAATCATCTATTTTAAATTAATAACATCCCCCTTTGACCCTTCACCCATGACACATCATCCTCCCCTTGGATTCCCTCTCCTTGGATGCCTCCCATCACCTTATGACCAATTTATGACCTCATTCCAACTCTTCCCCTCTCTCTCGCACCCATTTAACTCGCCTTCGACCATTTTTCCATGACCCCTGAATTTGGCAGTCGAAAGAATGGGTGAAAGGCTAATTTTAGCCCTTTCTCCCCTTTTTCTAGCTACCAACATCGGTTACCCGTTGACCGATGCCGACATCGGTCGCTTAAGACAAACCTGAAGGCACATTCTCTCATCCCTGGCCCCTGATTCTCTCACCCAGATCCTCATTCTCTTCCCCAGGCACTAACTCTCTTGCACCTACACTTCGACCTCTCTCTCTCTCCCTCTCCTGGATGTACATCAAGCATCACAGGCTATAGGTACATTGCAGGAAGTCTTCTACACCAGCAGCATCAGTGACAAGTCTTCTACACTCCTCCTTCAGTAAGCAACAGGTAAGTATTCCTCTTTTGTTCCATTTCTATATTTCAGAATGTATTTATATTCAGTCTATGTTTGCTACTTCTAAGTACTGTAGACCAAACCAGACCTGACTACCAACCAGACCAATCAAACACTCTCCCTGGAGAGGCTGAAAAGCCCTCCTCTTAACTTGACCCCTTTTTGACACCATGTCCTCAACCTGACTCCCTCCTAAGACCCTGTTCATCGACCAGCGACCCTACACAGAGTCCCAGACTGCTGTAGACCCCTTCTATCAACCACAGACTTTCTCTAAGACCCATCCACAGACTACTGCCCCCATCAATGCTGGCAGCCGAACTGACATTGGCAAACTTGACCAACCGAAATTGGTAGCCTAACTGACGTCAGTGACTGTGGAAGGTAGACAGAAAAATATAGGTACACATTTCCTTTATTTCTTTTATTTAGTCTTTCATTACTTCTATCTAGTAACACTCTATTTTTTATCAATTAGTGGACTAACACCCTTCCAGGAAGTCTTTGCACTTCTGGGATCGAGCTTTTGCTCGACAGTCGACCTTACATCCATCTAACAATTTTCTTGTTCTAGCCACTTTCTTCTGCAAGTGTCATCCTCCACAACCAAAGAGGAGTTCTCTCAATGTCTGGATAATAGTGCGTAGACCTCATCTGGGTATCATCTAACCCTAGACCACTTATCTTAGTTTCTTACTTCCTTTGGATGTAGAAAAGTGAAAATAGTTTGAAACATTCTGGCACGCCTGGTGGGACCCTAGGAGTTTTCCTTGGGTTCATCCTTTTCTTCTAAAGCAATCTTTTCATATAGGTGCATTAGGTCTCTCCTTGCATCTTTTTCTTCTATCTCTTCCAAAAGACACTATTAGCAAAATTAAAAATAACCCTTCTTTCTTTCTTGCATCTTAGACTAGTCAAAGTTCATACTCTTAACCCTTTCTCAACTTGTCTTCATCCGAACACACATTTCAATTTGGGCTTAAAATACATTGCATTTCATTTCTAATTGCATACATCTTTAGCTCTCACATCTAGTAATTAAAAACCACATCATGAATTAATCATAGTCCACTTATGTTACATGACCAAATCACTTGCATAAAATCAAACATCTAAACTCACTTGAGACAAGGTCCGACTAAGATTTCATCACTTAGCGGATACCTTACCCGTCTCGGCAATTCCAATTGGACTTCACTACCAAGGGGAAAGCCCACTCTATTCTCTGGCAAAGGATAATCTCTAGGGGAAGTATATACTAGCTAAGTGAGACCAGCTTATCACTGGGCTCATGAAGTGAGGGGAGCTTGCTCCTTAACACCAGGCCACGTATAGAACCTAATACAAACTCTTGAGCACTGAAAATAACCTGAAACCAACTTTAGACCACTTCTTCTAGGACCTGCTCTATAATCCAACTTCCCAAACATTCATCTAAGGCATAAGCCAATAGGACTCTAAAAAATTATTCTTAAGAATTAACGTTAGGGTCTTCTTGTCTTCATTTTCTTTTCTATCTTTATCTGGTTTTTTGAGCTAGTGAGGACGCTTTTCTTCTTTCTTCCAAAAACTCTCAAATTTTTTGAGTTTCTAGAAAACACAGTAACTGACATCGGTTTGACCACCAACATCGACAAACTTTATTCACCAGCATCAATTATCTGACCGACATCGGCCACTTGTTATCACCGACATCAGTTTTTCAATCGACATCGGTCACTGTCCAATCTTTCTTTCCCAAATAGCAAGCTTAAAACCTGACTTTCTTATTGTCCAACACCCTTTCTAGTTTTTTGAGACTGAAAAACATAGTTTCTAGAACCTGACCCTTCTTGCCTTGAATGGTTTTGACACGCAGTCAAACCAAGACTCTTGTTGACCACGCAAGGCAACGACCACTCCCGTCTTTGCCATCTATGCCTAGTCTTCTAATGGAGTATCATTTAGAGACCAAAAAAACTCCTACCCGACTGAATCCCAATCAACCTTAAATTTTTCCTGAAGGGGACCCAAACTTTGAGAGACTCCTTGACCACAACGTCAAGGCTCTCCAACACTATCTCGCAAGAAACCAAATGTGAGACCTTTCGAATAAAGCGGCGATGACATCAACACCATCTGCTACCCAGCTTTTTATGACTCAGACTATTGCCTCAACCATTAACCTAACCATGGCCAATATGCAAAGTTTGGCCTCCCCATCTATTTTTGGACTGACCTCCATTGGGGTTTCATTACCCCCTCAACCACACGCAATTCAACCAAGTTCTACATCATACCAGAACTTGATTGTCTCGACTCCAGACACTCTTGCACCTATAAATGTAGGAGTGTCTACCTCCCCTTTTGCCAATCCCACCATGCAACCACCTTTGGTGGTATCTACTCAACTTATGCCTTCTACCTTCATGACACAATTGCCCTTGGCTTCCACTTCTATCCCTATGACTAGTCATCAATACATTGTGCCTATACAAGCGCAACTGACTACGTCATATGCCCCTTCTAGCACCTTCCAAGCACCTTACAACCTAGGGGGTGCCCCATCTACCAATTCGTTAGCTGATCTCATCAAGATGCTGATGGACAAAATGTCTAGTCTTGAGGCTTCCATTTCTGGTTCAAGCAATGCTCTTTCATATGACCAAATTTGTAATGAACCCATCCATCCCTCCGTCCCAATCTGACTGTATCCCAGTCAGTGGGAGCTTCCTAAGTTTACTCACTTCCAGAGTAAAGAAGACCCATAACAACATCTGTGAGCATTCAGACATGCTTTTTATTTGATAGCACATGACGATGCGTTACTACTACGCACATTCTCCATGTCGCTTTCTGGCTCCGCCCTTGATTGGTATAACTCTCTTACCAGTCACTCCCTCTTTTCATTCACTCAACTCACCCAATTATTTCTCGACCACTTTTCAATCAATATCACCAAAAAAGTCTCAATCACGAACTTATACTCTATCAAACAATTTGACGACGAATCCATAGCCAATTTCATCGCCCATTGGAGAGGCTTAATCAACCAACTCTCCTTCCCTTTACCTCAATCTGAGCTCATCGAGCTCTTCTCTTGAGCATGTACCAAGCACATCTCATCCACCTTGTGGGTTCAAACATTTTGCACTTTTGATGAAGCTTTCACCATGGCCTGAAAACTTGAACTTTGTGCTATTGAAGAAAATAGGGTCAAATTGCGTAATACCAACACAAAAATCAATGACCCTTCTTCTTCCAAACCTTCTTCTTCCCACTCCAAGTCCAAGGGAGTGGTAAACACTGTGGTCTTTAGATCACCATCTTCAACAACAACTAATCAACCTTCAACATCATAAAGCATCACAAAATAATTCCAACAACAGTATATACAGCGTCAGTACACTCCAATTGGAGAATCATACACTTCTGTTTTGGATAAACTTGTCAAGCAGGGGGTCCTCAATCTCCCTCCCATCTGAGCTCCTCAATTTGACCCTTCAAAATCCATCCCTATATGGTATAGGAAAGATGACTTCTATCACTATCACCATGTCCAAGGCCATGACATAAACAACTGCCAAACCTTCAAGAACATTGTCCAAGACATGATAGATGAAGGGGATCTTGTTTTAGATAACCCAAATGCGCCACCCAATCAACACATTGACATCTTCAAAAAACCTTTTCCTAACCATCCTCCTAGCCAAAACAATGTCCAAACCATGGCCGATAGCTCCCAAGAGTATGATATGCGCACGGTCAACATGGTCTTGCCTCTTGTCTCTGACCAACCTCCTCCATAGGTAGAAGAGCTTTCTTCTCCTATTCATCCATCACAGTTAGAAGAGTTGTCTTCTCCTATTAGCTCTCCATTGACCTCTCTCATATTGGAGGATGCTTTGATGGCACCAACACCGACTGCCTCACCCTCATCCTTCTTGTCATCAATGGGGGATCATACATTCCCCATGCCTAGACTACACATCGAGACCATGACCATCCCTGCCTTCTATCCTCTTGAGGAGTCACATTCTCCAATTTCTTCTCCACCAAGAGAAGACCCTGTCTCTTCACCCACTTCGATCGAGGAAGACCTAGTGATGGTTTTCTCATCTTTTGCCTGAGATTGCTACATCTCACTCACCTCCATCCACATCTGAACCCAAACCCATACAGGCATCCACCATGCCAAGAGAGATTAAATCTCTTGGTGTTTGCCCCACATCTAATCTTGCCTTGCACAATAGTGGCCCTCAAACCAAACCAAAGAAGGCCACTAAACCACACTGGAGAATTCTTCCCCCACCTTCATCATTGCCCTCTATTTTGGGCCCACATCCATCCACCTTAATAGGAGTGCTTCCTACTCCAACACCTCACAGAGGCAAATTGCCTCCATTATCCCCTTTCCCCATTAAACATATATTTCCTTCAAGATGACCAATGCCTCCTATGCCTCCAAAACAAAAGTCATCAACCCCTACTGCAACAAAACACGCAGACCCATTGGCGGGTTCTTATGCCTTACTGTTATGACAATTGTTGCAGTCTTCTTGCATCAGTATTCCACCTCTTAAACCATACCAATCTCTCAGACCAAAACTACTCTGGTTCGATGACACTAAAGTTTGTGTGTATCATCACACGCTAGGACATGACACTGAGCATTGTTGTGCCCTCAAGGTTGTCATTCGCCAATGCTTAGAGAAAGACACCCTTCTTCTTGACCATATTATCAACAAACCTTCAACATCGTCCCATGCTTCCCATACCTCCTCACCTTCACACCCATCAACTCTCAGATCAAGACCATCTTGGTTCGACAACACTAAATTTTGTCACTATCATCGCACACTGGGACATGACACTGAGCGTTGTTGCACTCTTAAAGCTGTCATTCGTCAACACCGAAAAAAGGATACCATTCTCATCAAGGATCCTCTTGAATCCCCCTTTGCCAAATCTTTGACACCATCACATGCCTCACAAACATCATCACCTAAATCAAGATCTCAACACCCTCCACCGCCTTTAACCCTATTATTTGAAATCAACATAGTCAACTTGACCACCAGCCCACCAACCCAAAAGGATAAAGGGAAAAGACATGTTTCTATCCCTTGGACATCCCCATCTACCAAGCCTTCACCACAACCAAAACCCAAGATTATTGTCTTGGGCACATCTCGACCAGCATCCTCAAAGACAATCCCTAACTCTGTGGTGAAACAACTTCACCACACGACCCCTATGAAGATGTCTTTGTATGATCTCATACAAAACTCTCCACAGCATCATCAAACTTTGATCCACGCCTTACAATCGATGGAGGTCCAGCTTGATGAACCCCAACCATTAGCCACTTTAATCAAATCATTACCAACCATTTCCTCTGTCACCATTCGTGATTTTGAGATTATTGCCTACAACCTGGCAGATCAAGATCTCACCCTCTCACACTAAATTTGTCAAACATTCTCCCTAGAAATTGGGGGAATTTGACCTTATCCTGACTATCAATCTTGACCAAGCATTAGCCAAGCATCAACTAACTCCTTAATCATCTTCATGTCCATCATCTTTAACATGTGACCAATTTAGAACAAAGCAAGTGGGGCAAGTTTGCTCCTAATCGACTCAGACCTTGCATCATAACACAAGCATGGGTCAGGCACTTATCAAAACCTAAGACCCTTTTTGCCTTGCATCTTCGACCAGTATGCTGTTAGTCAAGTAATTATTCACTTGATGTTTAACTTGAGCTTGATCCCTTGAGTAACGTCCCATCATCGTCATTCCTTTCAACCCTCAAGCCTATAAACATTAGTCAACCCTTTGGTCCTAATAAAAGGGAAACCCTCTAAACCTCTATAGTCAAGTCCATGACCAAAATTTTAGTCAAAAACCAAAAAAATATATATAAAATTGGGATGCCTATCTCAAAAGGTCACAAAACTATAAATGTAGACTGCTCCCTCGAAGGACAGCTACATAATTATTGTATTTACTAGACTACTCCCTTGAAGGACAGCTAGGCCAAAGTCATATCAAAAGCATACAAAGCATAATATAGACCACTCCCTCGAAGGATGGCTATGCCTAACTCTTGTTATAAACAGCATTATCTCAAAAGCTTCCTACATCGATCAGCTTCACAACATGACCACAAAGCAAGACAACATTCCCTCACAGACTTCTCGCATTGATCAGTCTGCCAAAAAAAAACACTGACTGACAAACTATAAAGTCATGGACTTGTCTATAGTCGTTCTCAGGGTCACCTATAAAAGGGGCAAAGTTGTTCCTGCCAAAAAGGGTTCCCCCTTCCATCCATCTCACATAGTCATGCCTATCACCCCAACATACTCAAGGGATTTCGAGCTCACTTAACGTCAAGTGATTCAATCGCTTCTCTAACACAACCACTAGTCAACGACGTAATGCATGAACGAGGCTTTTTGTTTCTAAAAACCCCCTACCTATGCTATCATTATGGTCCTTGTCAATGAAAGAGCAACATGCCTTTCACTTTTGACACATCTTGGTCACACAACCAATCCAAAACCTAAACCCAACCAAAACCAAACCCAAACATTTTCAGACCACCAATATGACATAATCCATTTCACATAGTTTCTATGGATGATAATACACATGGAAACTATCGACCACTCAATTTATGCCAAGCATAAATCATTACTTGCTGAAGCATAAATAGACTCAATTCATTTTTAGCATATATCCATCACCAATATGGAAAATTGCTAGGGATGAACGACCACATCACCAATGTTATAGAATACACCATCACATAATATGGAAAAGGCTGTAACATCCCCTCTTACCCTCATCATTTATCACCTGACCAAACCAACCTATCGATTAGTCTGAACTACATTGGCCTGAGGCCCTAACAATAAGGGCTATGTAGGTAGCACTCAGATTACATGACGTCTTCTGGGGTTAGCTCGACCACATCCGTTTGTTCGTCTACTTGATGGACAAACCATTCTTCCTTAACCACAACTTAACCTAGTCAAGACCCAGTCCATAACCGACCCTCTTCCTCCCTTTTTGGGAGAACTACATTGGCCTGAGGCCCTAAAAATAGGGGCTATGTAGGTAGCACTCAGATGATAGGACGTCTTCTGGGGTTAGCTCGACCACATCCATTTATTCGTCTACCTAATGGACAAACCATTTTGACCTTTGACCATGACTTGACCTCATCCAACCTCATCCACAACCGACCCTCTTCCTCCCTTTTAGGGAAAACTACAATTTGATTGACCCAAGTGAATGGATTATTACCATCAAACTTGCACACTCCACTTTTGGTAGTATGTGATTCAAACTAGTATTAGAGATGTGATTTTTCATAGTTGGAGAACTCAATTAGAGTGGTGGAGATTTATTTTATGAAAGTTGAACTATAATAATGGTCAACTTAGCACTCAAATTTGACAGCTTATTCTTCATATAATTTATGTCCCCTTTTAATACATTGAGATCATCTTTCCTCACCATGATTTTTATATATGACTAAAGTTGTTGAACTTTGTTATAAATTTATGGATCTCAAGTTTCAAACTCCTTATGTCCATGAGTGTTAGGACTAGCCATGCATAAAACCTATGATGGAGGGTTTCAGGCTTAAGAAAGTGTACTAATAGATTATACCATTATGATTATCTCACTAAGGTGATTCCAATGATAGCTAATTTTCACAAGGGTGAAAAAAAACTAGACCTTTTTTTCAAAAAAAAATACTTCAAATAATATTATAATGGTGAAAAAAAATAGATTCTTCTTAAATCCCAAATTATGTTTTCTTAATCCTTCAACTCTCTTGATTGCCACAACACCAACTCTAAAAAATAATTTTATGTAAACTTTCCCAAATAAATGATCTAATACCAATTTTAATGAAATTACTTATATGTTTTATAATAATGAAATAATATATCACAAAATTAAGAGTATAATAATTAAATCCATAATAATAATTGATGAAAAAGAAGAATACTAGATAATTATGTCTGAGTTGCTTTGAGGGGGAAACCTCCACAATAATGTAGTAATATAAGAATTCGTAATATGATGATAAAATATTAACCACTAACTCATATATATACTCTGAATATCCATGGTTATTCCATAGACCAACCATACTAATAACATAGATAAATTCAATAACATAACATGAAAGTTATGTAGGCCACAATTTGACCACACATATTCCTAGACATAATATATGTTAAAGGCTTAGTAGAGTGGAGTGTATAAGCAAGCCAAATACCCCCAAAATCTGAAAATTATGATTTTACATCTTGTAAATTGTGAAATCTGAAATGTATTTCCTGTGAAATCTTGGAGATAATCCCACTATGATTCCCCCCTTTTGAGATGAGTGGAGTTTCCTAAAAATCACTTGTCTCAAAATAAAAAGTGAAATAATTTATGAAATATGTAATCAATTAATAACATATGAATATATGATTTGTATTAGAATCTAAAATATGTAATATTAAATCATATGAAAAGTTTGAATATTGTATTACATCATTGTAATTTAATGTAGCATTGAAGTATTTTATGAAGAATGTAAAAAATATGAAAGTTTTGCATATGTATTGTAAGCATATTATTGAGTAGATTGAGCATTTAAAACACATAAGTAGTATGTGTATAATGTATATCATGGAACCATAGAAATATGTAATATATAATTAATAGTGCATGATAGGCATCTTGAACCATAGTGATAATTAACATATATGTAAGCAAACTCACATAATATCACACAAATCCCACATACAAAAAACATGTAAGATCTCACATAGATTTATAAAATTTTCATGAATGTCACATACAAGGCCCAAAATATAAATACAAGGGACATGTGAATGTCACACAAACAAAGAATTACAAGGTCCATACACACAAGGCATGGTGATGCCATATAGTTAAAAGGGTGTATGTTTGATCATACATAAGGCCAAGGATTGCATACAAGAATCAAACAAGCTGAAGCATGTTATGTAATGAAATGACTATATGAAAGAATCAAATTAAAATTAGCATATTTTGAAAGTATGTGTCTATTTTCATACTTATAAAATAACATAGTCATTATGATACATGTTAAGTATGAATGAAAAAGAGACATATGTCTTCATTATAACTCAATCATGGAAATAAAAAGGGAGGTTTTTGTTAGATAAAATATGTAAGAGTGTTTATATAAAATAATGAGATTCTCCCAACTGAGCAAGTTTCTTGGGTAGAAGGCTAGCCCAACATTAAAACCATGGAAAATTCTGGCTTAAGCTTTAAATTTGAATGATATTTGGGTATATTCTTTGTTCTGTGATGAAAAATTGTAGAAAAAGTCCCTATGACTATGTTGTATCTAAAATCAGAGATGTAAAATGCATAGGGATAGGATCGAAGTATATGACATGGCCATAGTACATTATTGTCTGACTAGTGTGATTTTGTCCTAGTTGATTATAAGTGATATTTTTTATTAGGATAAATTATTGTGTGCATGAATATTAGTTATTAGTTAAAATCAGAGATGTAAAATGCATATGGATAGGATCGAAGTATATGACATGGTCATAGTACATTATTGTCTAACTAGTGTGATTCTACCCTAGTTGATTGTATGCAACATTTTTTTATTAAGACAACTTATTATGTGCATGAATATTAGTTATTTATGTAAAATGTGTCAAGTTGCACACTAAAAACCCTTGTGATAAGCATTATGTATTAAAAATCTAATGAATTATGTTATGTATTGAACATAAAGATAAATGATATATGCAAAGACATAATTTAGCAAATGAAAGTATGTTTATAGGTCCTAATTTTAATTTTTTTGGATATATATATATATATATATATATATATATATATATATATATATATATATATATATATATATATATATATATATATATATATATATTGTATTTTTTTCATAATTTGAAAGTAAAGCATGGATAATTAAAAGTTGAAAAAACTTGGAAAAACATAGTAAGCATTAAGTTTTTGAAATAGGAGGGGAAGATTTTAACAAGCCTTGACAAAGTGTTAAGTCATGGCAAGGTAAGAATGAAATAAATCAAGATGCCCCCAATGTAGTTGTATATGTCATTTAGTGAAGATGGAAAGCATGGTCATGTAACCTCATGTGAAACTAGATATATATGTGTACATGAAAGTAAAAATGAAAGCTAAAGCATATGTGTGTGTGTGTAAAAAATGATAAAATAAGGTGCCATGAATTATGTTCTTTGAAATATTAATAATATATTTGTATTGTATTTTTTGAATCATATTTAAAAAGATAAGGGCGAAAGTGCCCCAAATGAAAATAGAGCCAAAGGCTATAATAAAATGGATTAGATGTAGAATAATGGGAAATAAAAGTAAGGATAAAAGAAGCTATGTATAAGTAGGTAGTATAAAATGAACCTAATCAAGATTATTGGCCCATCCATGGGTCCAACCAATGATTTCATCAATAATATTTTCATATTTGTAGCCAACTCCTTGATAATAAGGATCAAGATCTTGTGCCAAATAAGATGTGCCACAGGTATAATTTTATGAGTCTCAAGAAAAACCATGTTTTGTATAGTAACCTTGTAAATCATTACTCATATATATAGCTAAACATGCACCCTCATGCATGAGAGGATATTATGAAACAATAAGTACCTAGGTAGGATCCTATTGAATAACTTGTGGTGTTGTAATAGATAAATGCCACGTAGTATGTGCCACATTTTTATTAGGAGTAGATATCTTTCTCTTCCTAGGAAAATCACCATGCTCATATGTAACCATATTTATCTTAATAATATATAGATAAACTATAATTTCTTTATGTTCATGACTATGTGAAGAAACTGAAATATGTTCATGCTCATAAGTAGGTACAAAATTTGGTTTTGAAATTTGCTTATTTGAAATCAAATCATGTTCTTGAATAGTTGTATAAAACAATTCATTAACAATGTTCTGAATAATCTTACCAACCAACTATTTTAAAATAGGATTAGGTATCATTGGTTCCATAATATATTCATGTTAAATGCCTAAAATTTTAACCACTTGATTATCATGAATATACTTTAGAATTTATGCACTATAGAAGGAACTTCTCTAAGTTTATATAACCAAGGTCCCCCTAATAGCGTATCAAAGATAGTTTTGTTTGGTAACATTAGTAAATGAGTGGGTAATATGAAAGGTTCCATTTGTATACACAATTAGATATGGCCAAGAGTATCTTGTGTATGACCATCCAATACTTTCACAACTCTAGATGTAAGTTGTATACCTTTCTCATTATAACCAAGAGAATGCATAAGTGTTATGGTGCACATATTTTTAATTGATCCATTATTTATCATGACACTATGGATTAGTTTTAAGCTAATAAATGACCTAATTAATAAAGCATGTCTATCATAATAATCATCAATAATTTTAGAATCATCGAATGTAATAGATGGACATGATGTTAGCTTTCTTGTAACTATACCAATGATGATATCAAGTGGATGTCCATATGAAGATGGAGGAGAATGAGCATGATATGCATAATTTGCTTCATAATTTGTTTGTTATCTTGTCCTTCATTAATTTTAAAGGGATATTTGTGCATTTTATCTTTTCATTATCATTTATTTATGGCTTAGCATCTTCATTAGATGTACTAATGTCAATAATTATATCATCAATGAGTTATTGAATTTTTTTCTTGATCTTCATACATCTATTAGTGGAGTTTCCAATACCTATATGAAAATCACAAAATGTATTCCCAAAAAAAAATTATATATTTAGGTCTAGATATATCTATTTCCAATGGTTGAGTAATTGTAATAACATGACATTCAAGTAGCTTTTGAAGTAGAACATGAGGAGGTGAAGGTAGCTTTGATCATTTTCTTCTTAGTGGAGCTTGTATTTGAATCTTATGTGGTGGGTTATGATAAAAAAATAATTATTATAACTTTAAATTTATTTTCATATCATTAGATTTGATCTTTTAAATAGGCTTTCCTTGAAACTTGATATTTAATTATAATAAGCATTGGAGATATACTTTAGTTTATTAAATGTATCCAATTTGACCTCACAATCTTTAACTGTATGGCATAGTTCATCAAAGGATTTAAACTTATCAAACATGATAGACTCATGAAGATGAGTAAGAAAGATTTATGTAAAATTATCTTGAAAGTTATCAACCATTTTTTTTTCATTTTAGCAAGCATAAACTTTTTTCTTAGAACATACTCACTAAGTATCTCATTTGGATCTTGTTTGATGTCTGCAATTTGAGCATAGGATAATTTCACACCTATGTTAATATGAAATGTTCCAAAGCTAATTTTCCAAAGGATTTAAATTTTTAATTTATTAGATAATAAAATCATATAACAATATAATAGAATAATCTTTTAGATTTCATGGAAAGAGCTTAATTAACAATTTGTCATTATCCTCATAATCTAGACAAGCTACATGGAAGGTTGTTCAATATCACATTTGCCTTCATAAATATGAATATTAAGATCCATAAATTCATTTGAAAGAGGATAGGATGAAATTTTATGGTTTACATGGTTATTCAATAAGGTACCATAATCTAATGAAAGGCTAGCATTAGAAATGGTTTTCTCAATATTATCTTATTTGGATTATAACATGAGAAGGGCTTCTCAAGGTAAGTATTGATTGTATTAATGGTATGTTTAGAGGTAAATATAGGTGTATAAATATGGATATATGAAATTTTAGAGGTAAAAACATTGGAAGGACTAGAAATATTTGATTTCTTAAGTTCTTATTAAGCAATCTATAAAAATAAATAAATATTTTTTGGATGCTCTAGCATAATCTTCAATATCAACATGGTTGGTTTCAACATCAAAGTTAGAGATAAGGGAAATAATTTTCCCATTAATAGGATGAAGGTTTGGTACTAAAACATCTTTTGGGGATAAATAAATGACATAGGTTCTCTCTTATTACCAATTCATTAAATATTTAATAGAAATAATAGGAGTAATTGGATGACAAGATATGGTAGATAGAGAATTTGGATTAATAAAAAGAGGTAAAGTATGAGAGGGAGATTATTTAATTGCTTTATATTTGGCCCATGAAAATAAAAAATTAATAAATTAAATATTTTATAAGGAACTTCAAGATGCAATGAAAAAAATGAGAAAAACATGTATAAGTTACACCCATGATGAATATGAAAAAAAAAGGAAACTGATAAAGATACTAGCTAAGAATAAAATTCAAGAAAAAATCAACGATAAAGGCTGATATATTTAAGGGTTTTAATGATTTTTAGGATCTTATTTATATTTTATCATTCATTGATTAGTGTCAACCCAATATTTTAGATCACTAACTATAGAGGTATAATCATTCATATATCCCACTAACCCCAATCTTGAGGGTAAATAGAGAGAAACTTATATGGGTGATATGTTCATCTCAGATGTACTACAAATTTTATAGATAAAATATGTTTCCTAGTGGTGTAAACAAGGGATACTAATCATTTTTGATACATCTTAAGGTACATGGAAATTAAAGTCTATGTTTATCTCCATACTATGGCTAAGAATATTGGATTAAAATACCTAGTGTAAACAAGGGATCCTAAGCATTTTTGATATGTCTTAAGGTACATTGAAACTAAAGTCTATGTTTATCTCCATACTATGGCTAATAATATTGGATTAAAATACCTCATGCCATGATGTCTGTAAATAGAACACCATAAATCCCTTGATGACAGTTTCTAATTAGTTTTAAATTTACCATAACAAGGTTTCTAAAATAATCAAAACTAAATGAAAAAAATTGAAATTAAAAGTGAAATATTTTTTAATATGGAAGTATAAAAATTCAACCTAAAGTTGAAATAAAGAGCCTTTGTGTTGGTATTTATCTAAGATGATAAGACAAACTTTTCAATGTTGGATTAATCTAAGGTCAAAATTTTTGAATTTTTATGTTATAGATAGTATCTATGGTTGAGTATTGTATTATTTAAATGTAATTAATTTATATAATTAAACTAAAACCCTAAGCTAAAAATTAATAAACAATCAGTGTTTAAATTGAAATGTGTGTTCACTAAAATGTTTATAGTAGAATTAATTATGAATTAAAATTAAATATAATTATAAAATTAAAATATTAAAATATGATTCAAGAAGTTAAATGAGATAGAATACATTAAATATTAATATATACTTAATTTATAGAAGTTATAAATTAATTAAAATAGAAACTAGGGCTAGGGTTAGATAATTATTCTTGAAAAGATATTAATTCAAACTGTGTTATGTTTTCATGGGATATTAATATTTTAAATAACATAAAAACATATATTCATTAAAAAATAGAGATATATTATGAACTAGGACAAGACCATATAAGGCAAACAAGGTTGCACTACATTACTATCTGCTATTGTAGTTTTGTCTAGGTAGACTATGCACTAGATCTAAAAATATGGGTTTATTGGCCTCTATTTATAGGATCTAAACATGTGTCAATACCATCCATGGCCTTAAAGGCATCAGTCACACCTTAAATTCATCCCACTTAAATTTTTTCACCTGTCTCACTACCATGTTCACTAGTGACAATGAAGTATATACCTAATAGGGATAAATATAGATAAAATAGGGAATTCTAAGATATCTGAATAGTAATTATGATAATTTGAAGGATTTATTAGAGATTATGGGTTATCATAATTGAAAATTTACCAAGAAAATAAAATATGTTAAGAACAAGCATTTTCAAACATATATTGATTAAATTTCAATGTTTACAGGAGGATGTATCCACATTTGTACCTTGCCACATAATTATCTATATTACATTATTATCAAATGTAAATTGGTCCATATTTCATATTATATCTATATGGGAATGTTATTTCCCATCCATATTTTCATTCTCATATGAGATACATCACATAAATTGGGCAATACATGAGTACAAATTACTTACTAGAGTAGTATATTATGCACGAAGCCTTGATTGATGTTATCATTCCTATGTGATATCACATTGATAGTCTCTCAAGTATTATATTAGGAATTAAACTATAAATTATTTTATATAATGTATTTGACATGACACTTGAGGCATACTATTTGATTACATATAACCTATTATATGGTTTTGCATGTAATATTTTACAATAATTATATGTGTTTTATGAAAAATTATAAAATGGTATTAGTTATAAAAAATATTATTATGCATGGTTTTTACAATTATATTTATTTTAAGATGAGTGATTTTAGACAAGTTATTTAATCCCTCACCTCAAAAGGAGGTAATTTATGGGGAAAATAATTAGAGTACTTTCATAAGTGAAATTCAGGTATGATTTATTTTTCAAAGTACCTTCAAGTGAAGGTTAAACATGAGAATTTTAGAATATTTTCATAACAAATTTTAATCATATCTTCTTGAATAAAATTATTATATAATACTTTATAAATAATTAGTATTATGATTCACAAAAATCCCAAATAAGGAGTGGCTAAGTCTAATACTTTCAAAAAATAATTAATTAGAATAGTCAAAATATGAGCATATTATTTTGAACACTATGACAATAGTTGGCTCAATAATGAGTAGGTGTATTTTTTCCTATGATATTTTAATTTTAAAATTTCATTTTGATTTCATGTTCAATTTTTAATTTTTAATTCATCACAAAGAACATATATGGTTTTTACTACTTTTTGTAAACTGGCAATTATTGACAGGTATACTAAAGTTTACAAAGTGGTAAAATGTGTGGATGGGTGAATCATACAAAAATTTCATCCACATCTCCCTATGGTAGTTAAATTATGAATCATTTTACTTTGACTCACATGTGCATAAATCACATATGCACATAAAATTAAGGGCATTATGTAGACACCTTATTTTTGTACAACTCATAATATTGTAATGTATCAATTTTTTCATGTGGATCAGTGGTTGAGATTAGGATCTTATTGTTATTACTTAAAGTTTTTTCACCTATTTATTATTATCTACGTGGTCACATGTCTCTCTTATTATTTTATTTCTATTTTTTTATTTTAGATTTTGTATGATTTCATACCTCCTCTCCCCTTCTTCTCTTCATTTTTTCATGTTTATTTAATGGGATAGGAATGACTGTCTCCCAACCCTACCCTAGGGAAGATTGGTAGTCCCATTGATCCTATATTTTTATACTTTGTGGGCCCATTTAACCTTATGTGTGATCTCTCAATGTTTGGACCTATGTTTTTTCTCTTTCCACCTATTTATTGATTGGATTTTATAAACCAAAAGGTCCCTAATTCAAACCATGAATGTCTATATATAAAAATCACATCAGAGCATTTCAATGTGGATGATTATGGATAGTTCCTATGGAATTTGAATTTAGGCACATTTCATATTATGAAAAATATGTTTATGTACTTATATCAAATAATAATTTTGTATTGAATGAAGGACATTGGTTAATATCATGTAGAAGGAATTTCATCCTAGGAATAAAAATTAGAGGCTTATTATCTCTCTCTTCCATTCACACTACCCAATAATTACATGGGGTATGATTATGTCTTATGAATTACATAGTTATAACTTGGATTTTCACCCTTTGAGGAGATGTCTTATCTCTCCTCATCCAATTGGCATGATTGAAACACCTCTATGATGTGGGTAGCCTAAGAATGAGGTGAATATGTATATAGGGCTAGCTCCTTTGATGTACCACTTGTAAATGACTACTACACCTAAAATTTGTGGGGGAAAATGGATAAAAAATTGAAAGTAAAATATCCTAAAGGAGGTGATACACCAAATTATTTGATGACTACCAACCAATTACATGTTACACATGAGAACAAGGGACTAACCAAATATACACTTCTCCAATCCATATCTTCTCACATCAATATTTCATTATGAGGTTGTGATGAATGTTTAGGCTAGGAGGACTAAAAAAGAGGCCTAGGATGGCACTATTTTAATAGACTAAATCACTCAAACTTGACACATAAATAGAACACTTCACATGACCTGTAAGAAGAAGCTTTCCAACTATAAATAGGTGAGAGAATGAAACAACAATGCTAAGGAAACAACAAGTCATCACTAAGCAAAATCAATCATCTAAGTGAACACACTATTAGCAATCATGTAAGAGGTAAAAATCAGTATTATTTATTTATACAAAGTATTAAAATAAGTAGGACTTCACCATACTTAGGTGGAGCATAAATTACAAAGGCCAAAATGGCTAGTTCTTATAGAACTTGAAAGAGAGAGAAGAAGAAATAAGTCCAAAGGTCACAAAGATACTTGTAAATATAATAAAATTAGTTAATTATACATGAGAAGGTATGTGAAATTGATAATTAAAATTCAATATGCACAAGTGTCACCCCAAGTCATGAAACTCTTGAAATATGGCATGGAATTCCCTTTCTTGGCTTAAAAATTTGCCTTTATGATTTAACCCTATTTGAACATCCCAAAAATAATTATGGATAGGTATAATTATTGGAATGAGAGGGAAGGGTTTCATACATGTCTCTCCATGCATTGGTTTTATTTCTAATCACTTGGATTCCTTTAAAAGTGAGCCATCACTACCTGCACTCAAAGAAAACTCCTCTTTCACACACCTTGCACACTTGGCCTAAAATTTGGCTTTAGTTTCCCATGAAAATCCACACAAATAATTGAATTACATGTTTCAATACCATCCATGGCCTTAGAGTCATCAGTCACACCTTAAAATCAACCCACTTAAAGTTTTTCACATGTCTCACTACCATGTTCACTAGTGACAATGAAGTATATACCTAATAGGGATAAATATATATAAAATAGGGAATTATTAGAGATATGAATAGTAATTATGATAATTTGAAGGATTTATTAGATATTATGTGTTATAATAATGTAAAATTTACCAAGAAAGGAAAATATGTTAAGAACAAGCATTTTCAAACATATATTGATTAAATTTCAATGTTTACAGGAGGATGTATCCACATTCATACCTTACCACATAATTATCTATATTACATTATTATCAAATGTAAATTGGTCCATCTTTCATATTATATCTATATTGGAATGTTATTTCCCATACATATTTTCATTCTCATATGAGATACATCACATATATTGGGCAATACATGAGTACAAATTACTTACTAGAGTAGTATATTATGCACGAAGCCTTGATTGATGTTATCATTCCTATGTGATATCACATTGGTAGTCTCTCAGGTATTATATTAGGAATTAAAATATACATTATTTTATGTAATTTATTTTACATTACACTTGAGGCATACTATTTTCTTACATATACCCTATTATATGGTTTTGCATGTAATATTTTACAATAATTACATGTGTTTTATGAAAAATTATAAAATGGTATTAATTATAAAAAATATTATTATGAATGGTTTTTATAATTATATTTATTTTAAGATGAGTGATTTTAGACAAGTTATTTAATCCCTCACCTCAAAATCAGGTAATTTATGGGAAAAAAATTAGAGTACTTTCATAAGTGAAATTCAGGTATGATTTGTTTTTCAAAGTACCTTCAAGTGAAGGTTAAATATGAGAGTTTTAGAATATTTTCATAAAAAAATTTAATCATATCTTCTTGAATAAAATTATTTTGTACTCCTTTATCAATAATTAGTATTATGATTCACAAAACTCCCAAATAAGGAGTGGCTAAGTCTAATACTTTTCAAAAAATAATTAATTAGAATAGTCAGAATATGATCATATTATTTTGAACACTATGACAATAGTTGGCTCGATAATCAGTAGGTGTATTTTTTCATATGATATTTTAATTTTAAAATTTCATTTTCATTTCATGTTCAATTTTAATTTTTTTATTTATCACAAAGAGCATATATGGCTTTTACTACTTTTTGTAAATTGGCAATTATTGATAGGTATACTAAAGTTTACAAAGTGGTAAAATGTGTGGATGGGTGAATCATATAAACATTTCCTCCAAATATCCCTATGGTAGTTAAATTATGAATCATTTTACTTTGATGCAAATGTGCATAACTCACATATGCAAATAAAATTAAGGGCATTATGTAGACACCTTATTTTGGTACAACTCATATTATCGTAATGTATCAATTTTTTCATATGGATCAGTGGTTGAGATTAGGATCTTATTGTCATTGCTTAAATTTTTTTTCATCTCTTTATTATTATATATGTGTTCACATGTCTCTCTTGTTATTTTATTTCTATTTTTTTTATGTTAGATGTTGTATGCTTTAATACCTCCTCTCCCCTTCTCTTCATTTTTTCATGTTTATTTAATGGGATAGGAAGGAATATCTCCCAACCCTACTCTAGAGAAGATTAGTAGGCCCATTTATCCTATATTTTTATATTTTGTGGGCCCATTTAACCTTATGTGTGATCTCTCAATGTTTGGACCTGTGTTGTTTCTCTTTCCACCTATTTATTGATTGGCTTGTATGAACCAAAAGGTCCCTAATTCAAACCATGAATGTCTATATATAAAAATCACATAAAAGTATTTCAATATGGAGGATTATGGAGAATTCCTATGGAATTTGAATTTAGGCACATTTCATATTGTTAAAAATATGTTTATGGACTTATATCAAATAATAATTTTATATTGAATGAAGGAAATTGGTTAATATCATGTAGATGGAATTTCATCCTAGGGAGAAAAAGTAGAGGCTTATTATCTCTCTCTTCCATTCACACTACATAATAACTAGATGGGGTATGATTATGGCTTATGACTTACATATTTATCACTTGGATTTACACCTTTTGAGGACATGTCGTATCTCTCCTCATACAAGTGGCATAATTGAAACACATCTAGGATGTGGGTAGCCTAAGAATGAGGTGAATCTCTATATAGGGCTAGCTCCCTTGATGTACCACTTGTAAATCACTACTACACCTAAAATTTGTGAGGGAAAAGGGAGACAAAATTGGTAGGAGGTGATACACCAAATTAGTTTATGACTACCAACTAGATACATGTTACACATGAGAATAAGGGACTCACCAAACATACACTTCTCTAATCCACATCTTCTCACATCAATACTTCATTGTGAGGTTGTGATGAATGTTTAGGCTAGGAGGAATAAAAAAGAGGCCTAGGATGGCACTTTTTGAATATAATAAAAAACTCAACCTTGACACATAAATAGAACACTTCACATGACCTACAATAAGAAGCTTTCCAACTATAAATAGTTGAGAAAATGGAACAACAATGTTAAGGAAACAATAAGTCATCACTAAGCCAAATTAATAATCTAAGTGAACACACTATGAGTATTCATGGAAGAGGTAAAAATCAGTAGTATTTATTGATCCATAGTACGCAAATTATTAGGGATTCACCATACTCAGGTGGAGCCCAAATTATAAAGGCCAAAATGGCTAATTCTTATAGAAATTGAAAAAGAGAGAAGAAGAAATAAGTCCAAAGGTCACAAGGACACTTTTAAAGGTCATAAAATGAGTTTATTGTACATGATAATGGAATGTGAAACTGATCATGCAAATTCAAGAATCACAAGTGTCACCCCAAGTCATGAAACTCTTGAAATATGGCATGAAATTTCCTTTATTGGCTAAAAAAATTGCCTTCATGATTTATCCCTATTTGAACATCCAAAAATTGATTATGTATAGGTATAATTATTGGAATGAGAGGTAAGGGTTTCATACATGCATCTCCATGCATTGGTTTTAGTCTTGATCACCTAGATTCCTCTAAAAGTGAGCCATCACTACCTACACTCAAAGAAAACTCCTCTTTCACACACCTTGCACACTTATCAAAAAAATTAGATTTATTTTACCATGAAAATACAAAAAAATAATTTAATTACATGTTTCAATACAATCCATGGCATTAGAGGCATCAGTAACACCTTAAAATCAACCCACTTAAAGTTTTTCACCTTTCTCACTACCATGTTCACTATGCCAGTTTTGATTGGTTGAGATGAGAGCTATAGTTTAAACACTTATAAGTTTTTTTTAAGAAATAAATTATCATGGGTAGTTATATTAAGTATCAATATTCCCTTATTTGTGATTTTTATCTTTAAACTCCTTCTAAAACTTGTAAAAAACACAAAAACATCAAGAAAACCTTGTTTTGTACTCCATCCATATAATTCCATATAGTACAAAAGAATGGGGAGGATCCTAAGAGATTATTATGAAATTTTAAATTCAATTTCATGTTAATTTTGGTCCACTTATATATCTCATCATCTTCATTTCCTTCATTGGGTCATTCCCAAGGGTTTACAAGGGTTTTAGATAGTCTTGACCTCTTAAGCTTTGTTCATGAATATTGGACGTTAAAATCTCAACTCAATTCCAAAATATATTTTATTATGACCCTATATAACTCCTCCTAACCCTATTAATCTCCATGAAAGGTTTAAAAGTAGATATGACCAATCAAACTTATCTTATCAAGCTTGTTTCTCCACTTTGCATGGGTCTGAGTTATCTTAAAGCCCAAAAATGGATTCTCATAGATTCCCCTACATTTAAATAGATTATAAACATCTATAGTGACCTTATACACATTATATAATATTTTTTTATTGTCATTTCATGCTATAATTGAATTTGACCTTTCATTTGGAACTTTAGGCCTAAACCCTGCCTACTAGGCCTAACTGTAACTCTTGTGGGTTTGGACCACCTATTGAGTTTAACCCTTTATTTATTGTTATATTATTATTTTATAGGTGTATTAAAACTTTAAACACACTATTGAAATGTAATTATATCTTTTGGCCTTCCCTTCTCACCCATCTTCTCCAAAAATGTAGGTTTTATGCACAAGGGAGTACCCTCTATATGAGACAAAATAGAAGGTTATCCCTTTGTTTAATTAAACTAAATAATAATTATAAGATATTATATAGGTTTTAAATAAATTATCCAAAAAAATTCATCCACTTTTCATCTCATATGACCTTCCAAAATCACTAAAAACTGATACATACTATTAAGTAAAAAGACTATGTGCAGGATTTGTACTTTACACTCTGTAGTGCATTTGAAGAGAGTTTTATGTTATAATTTATTGATTTGAGGATATAATTATATATAAATTATTATTTAAATCCATTATAATCAATCCCTCATTTTAAATCTTGCTAAAAAACCCTTAATTTATGATTTTTGTTTGACTGGTCAAGGCATATGACTATGTTTCATGTTTGGGTGATGCACCTATACGTACACTTGTATGGTTTAGGTTTGATAACAGGGTCTAAAAACCTCATTATAGTCACTTAGTATCATTTTATAATTTTTTTCATTCATTTGTCTCATATTTGAGCTATATACCTATTAAAAACACTATTTTGCCACTTACTGCCTATAACAGTCAACACTTGTTGACTTTTGGAGGTAATAAGACCTGTAGATTGACATTATCTTTTAAAATATATGCCACATGTTCCTTTGAATTCATATAATCCATTTTTGAGTCACTTTCAATTGACAAAGATGGTACCTTCATGCCTAATTTCTTACTGATAGACTGTATGTACTTTAGTCAGTTGTAGGTGCATGTTTATGCATGATAAGACACCTATATGTGTGTATAAGAATTAAAACACAGTGTATCATTATCGTTAAGTCAATTTTAGATCAAAATTACTCCTTATAACTATTTTGAATCATCTAATCATAGTTTCATGGTCTAGTTTTACAACTTTGGTGGAGAAGGTCTCTTTTGGATCAAAATCATGTAGATGTCAATACAAAGTTTTAGTGCATAAATGGGAAACTTTAGGACCTCCAACTTATATCTTACATTAAATTATTTCACTCCATATTTTTCATGGCTCCTATCTTGTATAGAGGCTAAAAATTTTGGTCATTATGATGCATCAAGACTATTTTTAACCCCATTATATGTTATTAACCAAAAGGTCCAGACCTCTGTTTTGCACCTTTGGGGATTAGGTCCCTAAATTTCACAGTCATTATCTTTGGAATGTTCTTCCACCTTGTTAAAAAATATAGCACCTCAAATGAGTCTACCATGATCCTTTCACCATACTAAGACCTTTATTAGAGTTTTATCACTTATTTTAACACTTCAAAATGGCCCTTCAACTCTTTATGGTATCACTTGTAAGTGGTTATTCTATAGTGTAGGCAGATTGAGTTTAGGTAGTATTCATGGGGTGGACAATGTGCATGTTTTGACCTCATGGGTAGACCTGGACTCTTTACCAATCCTCTAAGGGGGTGTTTATCATCATGAAGATCTTGAAACTAGTTTTCAAAACCTCTATTCAACATGGTATTCCCCTTTTAAACACTTGTAGATGCATTTTGAGCTGTGTGTAAGCAATCAACATGAAATATGAACCATACTCATGGAATATTCCTTTATTATTCAATTTATCTCCCCTCAATGTATTCAAATGAATCATTATGATGTTTTAAAGGTTGAAACAAGATCACACTCCTCATGACAATGTTTTACTTTCCTGTAGGTAGCTGTAGTGGCATGCCAATGGCAAAAAACCTATGTAAGTGTATACACCCTAAATTAGTCAAGCAACCACACATATGATGTCTTTTCACATTCCTTTCATAGGAGACTTAGATTAGAGAATATGATATTTTTTCACATTTGGCCATGTCCTTTGTTTTAATCATTTTGATCTTGTTCTATGCTTAAGTTACATTTTTTCCTATTCTTAGTCATCTCTAGCCTTTCAAATAGGCATTCTACCTTATCCAAGTTAGGTTTTGTCTTCTTTCTAACTCCTCAGGTCTTGGGACTATAGGACAAGAATGTTGGGGTTAGATAATAGTGTTGATGCCACTAGTGTCCATTTCTAGCACTCTTGTACAAAGCCATTTTCACCTCCAATAGTCAATTTCCTTCACTCAATGGGTTCTAATCTCTTTCTTATATTCATCCTTAATTTTTTCCATGTCAGCCAAATTCAAATAAATCTCTCAAATTTGAAATAAAGATTCTCCTATATAAAGGACTTCACAAGTCATTTTATATCTAGCACTTACTACTTTGGCACATTAGACATAATAAAAATCAATCAACAGTATAGCTTAGCATTCTGCATCACACATAGACTTGCATGTTTGATCAAGGAATGGCTTAGGAAAAATTCATTATTTCATCTATCATGCATGTCGATTATGCACATTTCCTAAGGGAGAAATACATTTGATCTTAGACCCTATCTTGAGAGTCAAAGTAGGTAGTGCTCAAAATAGCAAGGGTTCTAAATTATGTCATCATTCTTCCCATAACCCAATTTATCCCCCTTTAAATTTTGATGCATTTATTGTTTGTATGTGTGTAGATGAGTATAGGGTTTTGAATATTAAATTAGACCTACAATAATCTCTATTAACTTTTAGCCTCTAAAATTTGGTACATAGGCTCACACTAACCTAGCAATAAAAACCCAAAAGCTCATATCCTCTATACAAAAGCAACAGAGGTAGACTATAGTTCAAGTACCAATCCTATCTAGTTTTAACACTCCAATCCAATTAGAAAATGAAGGCCAGATCTAGATTCTAGATAGTGTCCCAATCTTTCATCTCAATTTCTAGTTCTTGAATCATTCATCTCAGCCTATTTTCAAATAAGTTTATTTATTTCTCATATAATTTACTTGTTAAAATCTATATTTTACAATATTAAACTAGATTTTTTCCTTACTCCAGAACCCTTATTATTTAGAAACTAAACATTAGATTCCCAAAAATAATAAAACATTTAGTGAACCCAACTTACTTTAAACAAAAATTTAAAACCCTAGGTACTCTTAGGGTTTTCCATTCAAATTTTGTGCAAAAAATTTAATTTCAAATTTTTTATTTTTGTATAATTTTTTGTGCATTTATTTTATTCAAATCCATTTTTAGAATTTAAAATTATTGCATAATTTTCAAAAATTCTAAAACCCTAGCCCAAAACACTAGATTTCCAAACTAGGTCCTTAAACCCCAAGCCTACCTTCCTTTCAAATTTTAAAAAAATATTCTATAATTTTTACAAATAGTTTACTTTGTCAAAAATAATTTCAAATTTTCAAAATTAGTAATTTTATTGTGAAAAAACTTAAATTTCAAATTTAAATTTTTTATATAAATTTTGTGCATTTATTCTATTCAATTTTTTTTTTAGAATTTAAAATTATTACATAATTTTCAAAAATTCTAAAACCTTAGCCCAAAACCTTAGATTTTCCAAACTAGGTCCTCAAACCCCAAGTTTTCCCTCCCTTAACTTTGGAATTTTTGAAAATTGTTTGGATAGTGAAAAGTATTCTCAAAATCTCTATGTTCATAGTTATTTTTGCATTTATTTTCTTAATAGTATTTTTCAATATTATCTTTGGTGAAATAAATAAAATGGCCACTAAGGCACTTCTTCCCTCTCATCCCATATATCAATTTTTAAATTTTTCTCATAATTATGACAATGAATGGATAAATTTACAAAATTGCACATTAAATAAAAATGTGGGAAATGATTTCATTTACAATGAATATAATTACTATTATTGTAATGAGGACTACGATGATATATGTGATAATGATAGTGAATTACAAATAGATTCATATTCTTCTCTAAAACCTATCTCTTTTATTCCCTCTTCTAAAGAAAATAATTTTGATAAATGGGGAAGATAATTTTCACCTCGTTCTCCTATGCACAACACACCAAATGAACAAATTAGTCATGCACTTCCAAGTGAACCTCTTATTGGTGATAAATTACTTCTCTCTCTCTCTCTCTCTCTCTCTCTCTCTCTCTCTCTCTATATATATATATATATATATATATATATATATATATATATATATATATATATATATATATATATATATATATATCTGTGTTTGTGTGTGTGTGTGTGTTCTAATTATAATAATATAAATGCAAAAGAAGCAAATCGCCAATGCATATTTCAATTGATACATCTCATGTTCTTAACTCTACTTTGTCAAAATAAGATCTAAATGATAAATCTCTTTCTCTTATTTCTCATGAAAATAATTCATATATTCATCCATGGATAACATATATGCACATGATATTCCAATTTCAAATGATACTTTATTGCATATTAGAAAAGAATTAAATTCTTCTCTTACACCTCTCCCTAGTTACACTAAATGTGATAATGAGTATGATAGTGAACATGCAAATGAATATGAAAGTGAAAGTGATTATGAACAATATTCCAATAATGACAATACATGGAACAATGATTATTATTATGCACATAGTGAATAAGAATATGCATCTCATGTTTCTAACTCTTCTCTCACTCCTCATATCAAACATAATGCACTTTCAAATGTTGTTTCTACTTCTATGCATGAATATATTTCAAATAACGCACATGTTCATACAAATAACACATCTTTTACTCAATTATAATGTGATACACTAAAACATAAAGATACTAATGAATCTCCCAATCCATTCCTCACTATAGTATAACCCAATTCTCACTCTTTACCTAAAGATAATGATAGCCCACATCCCTCTAGTAAGGTTTAAGTTACCATTACTCCCAAGTTTCAAGTGAGCACACCCCTTCTTTATGATCCAATTGCTAAATGTAGCATTCACATGGTTAAAATTAACAATCAAATTCAATGATTAAATGAACCACTTCAAGATGCTAATGTACCATCCCAGGAGATTCCCTTTTTTATGCATGTAATTGGTGAATTGCAACACTAAGTACATCTCCTTACCTTGGAAAACAAGGATTATAAGTCTTGGATGGATGCCAATGATCTACATGGTAATCCGATTCTGAAGATATTCATAAAATATTTATTTCCTAAACATTTATAGATACTATCATTGTCTTACTTTGATGGAATTGGAGATCTATTTGTACACCTTCAAGCCTTTCAAAAGGCTTTGCCATCTCATGTGAGTCCTTTGATTCTACTCAAGTTATTCCAGTAGACATTAGTGGAGGAAGCATAGATTATTTATTTCATCTACTCCTCATTGGATCCTTTCATACATATGATGACTTAGAGGAGGCATTTCTCAGACATTACATAGCAAACATGGGCCCTCATGATACATACGATAAACTTAGAACTTTACATTAGAATACTTCAAAGCTAGTCAGTGATTATATCTTACAATTCAAGAATAACATTTTAAGATTGATATATAAACCAATAGATTTAGAGATTTAGCTTATATTTATTAAGAGGCATCACCAACCTCTCCTCAAGCATCTACTATATCAGATAGAGTCTTCTTTTAGGCATTTATGTTATATAGTTTTAGCTTTGGAAACGAAATGGGGATTGATTGAGGTAGATTTAGTTGATCAAATTACTCTAGATTTCACAGTAGTATCTATAGCTCCTAGTATCTAACATTTTCCATGTATTAAACAAGATAGGAGATCACAACCAAAAAATTAATTGGTTAAGATTAGAGAGCTAGTATCTAGACTACAACCTACACTATGCACTCTAGAGAACAACATCAAGGCACCATTATAGTTTGATTTAGAAAAAGATAGCCCATTTGTCATATTATTAGCACTCTTAGATAGGAGGTTAATCACATTACCTTCTACTCATCAATGAGATCCACATCTCCTATAGAAATAGCCACATCGACCCTTTTGCAACTATCATCATATTCATGAACACAAAAATAATGATTGCTATGGACTTAGAGATTGCATTAATAGATGTGTTGATAATGGCATCATAGAATTCACACAAAGGGCATTGATATCTCCTTCATCATGGAACCATATACCTCATTCATCCATGACTAAGCCATCCCAAGACATTCCTTCATAGGAATCAATAGTCACTCATCATGAGAAAAATATGAGTTCTAGGATAGAGTATCAAAGGATATCTCCTATTCCACCTATTCAAAAGGTTTAGAAACTAGTACAATGAGAGAAACCTACATATAGCACTATAGTCTAAGGAGTACATAGTGTAATTCCATAAACATATCCAATCGAGTCATAAGCATCACAACAAAGTACTACTCATGAGAAATATTCACTATGGCTAGATTTTCTAGGTACAATATCACATAGCAATCCACTATGGTTAAAATTAAATAAACCTACATCATAGAGTACTGATCATGAGAAATATTCAGTACAAATAGATTTTCTAGGTCCTATCTCACGTAGCAATCCACTACAGTTAAGATTAAATGATCCTTCATCATAGGTTTTATCTCCATCTCAATCTATGGCTCAGTCATACACATCACAATAGAGGTCATAGGGTATATGATTACGAATAGATGAGCCTTCTTAATAGCACATAGTTTTAGTTGCATGACCAATAAAGTTACATCTTTTAAAATCTCCACATCTAGCTATAATTAGTACATAGTAGATAGTATTAGATATAGATCATGTTCTTACATAGCATGAACAATATGGGCATTTGTTCAATTGGCCAATAAGATTTAGATAGTGATACAACACAAAGTGATATGACATACATTCATACCAAAATTAATTCACAACTTCACTTAGTATGGAAATGATGGAGCCAAAGGTCTAGCTATCCTTTAGATTCTTGAGCCACTCTCGGGGAAGTAATATGCATAGTGTGTTATCTTACCTCACCACGTACTAACAAATAACATTCCTAATTCCTAATAACTATCCATACCCAAAACTAGATTATCAAAAATATAGATCTTACCAGATCCTATTTTACCAACATTAAACCAATGCAACTTATCCAAACAATTTACTAATCTCAAACCAACTCAACCCATCCAAAAAAATTCTAATCTCAAACCAACTCAATTTATCCCAATAATTTCCCAATTTTAAAACCAAAATTTTTTTTGCTCACATATAATTACAAACCAAATAATATTCTTTACACACATACAACTCAAAATAAAAACCTGGCATCACACTTATCAAAATAATCAAATCACATATCCCAAGTACCATGTTGCTAAAACATATACAACCTTGAACATTAATATTAGATCAACTATTTCTAATCAACCACTTGCAACAAATATAACAATCTAGTCCAAAATCTATAACACAGTACACATGAATCAAAGTCAACTTAGTATCCATATATATATAATGAAGTTTTAAAAATATATACATCATATCAAGATATAATCAATCATGAATGGGCATAATGCCCTCACTCTAAATCTCACTCTCTCCTCCAGTACTAGTCTCACAGTCTAGCCTAGCACTTGATGACCCTATACCTCCTTGAGCTCTTGAATGTCTCTTATGCTAGTTTTCTCACTCTAGTAACTGACCATGCTCCTCATTTAAGTCCACATACCATCTCTACAAATCTATGTACTAATCAATGATCTATGTACTCACTGATCCATAATCAAGTGGAGGCATTTTATGCCTATCCAACTCAACCCTCAACTCATCCCTCTCTCCCATTACCCTAACATATGTAGTTATAGATATAGCAACCCTATCAAATAAATGAGCATAAATTCCAGTTGTAACTATCACTCACTCAATCAAACCCTCCTCTATAGCATCATCAATAACATGTCATATGAGCTCATAAAGTGTAGAATCAATGATGGTCTCCTAAAACCCATCATCTCTACCTTCTACCTTAGCCTGTGCTTCATATAAAGCACCTATTGCTCTACTTACATGTAAAAGTAAAACACTACATTAGACATGCATTTTTAAAATAAGATAAAACATGTGCAAACTTAAACAATAATTCAAATATAATCAATTCTTACCTTCCATTATCTGGATCAAAGTAGGTTCCTCATACTCGAGGGCATCCCCTCCATCAATAAGATATAAAGGATCCCGGTGATGCCTCATCCACCATGTTTTATATGCCTCTATGCATCTAACATCATCTACATCAAGAATATCTATAGCCACATCTTGTGCATCCAAAGGTAATGGTGATAACTCAGCCTCAGTAGGTCTTCCACAAACTCCTACCCTCACTGGTTCCCATGCACTTCTCACCCACACCCATGCTACTGGGATCACATCTTGTGGTACCCCAAACTATCTAATCATGCACTCTTACTAAAAACACTCATATGCTCTAACCTAGTGTTCATGTATCCAATAACTGACCCTCATATACTATAATTACACTTCATCCTTGGGCCACCTAAGGAATCCTCTATAGGGCCTTCATATTATATCATAAGCCTCCAATCTATCAAAAACTCATCTATAGTAATATATCCTAGGAGAACCAATATCCGATGTACTCATCCACCACTCCCCATATGATTGTGGGGGTGCTTACCTTTCCCTTGAAAATCTTAATGGTTATATAACTGCTATATGATCGTAAGCCTAATAATGTAATAAAGTAATTGCACTCACACCACCATTGAATTCCTCTTAAGTAAACCTATAAAGGTCCCTATATAAGTGGGAAATCATAATCCTACCCCATGAGATCATAGTGTCATGTACCTCTCTACTACGCATGATCCTATGCATCTTGTATGTAATCAACACCCCACTCTCATTCACAACAATAAATGAATCTAAAAATATGGCCAACCACTTCTATAGACATAGAAAAACTCAACTTCATAATAACTAATAATAATACATCGCTATCACTGTCTCTCCTATGTATGCTTGTGGGCACACCAAAAAAATACAAGGATGCATGATCAATAGCATCCACACCCATGTCATCCTATAATGTCACCTAATGCCCATTAATTGGTAAGTGTATAATATGGTACACATCCTCTAGAATAATCATAATCTCCCTAGTTGAAAGCTAAAAAGTACATGTATCAGCATTCCACCTCTCACATAAGGTAGTAATTAGATACCTATCCCACTACACAAGGCCTCGGTTACAAACATGACCCAACCCTACTCTATTTATCACATCCCTCTCATCAACTGATAAAGGTAACAACTATAATGTCTCCATAACCTAACCTCTATAAAACTCTCTCATCTATACCTCACCCTAAAAAAACACCATAAAATAACATATACATCATTTCACCATGATAAATCAATATCCAAACAAAAACACAACTAAACTAAGCAATAGCTCAAAAAATCTAGCCTCTAGGATAATAGTGCTAGGTATAGGAAAGTAGCACTGGATAGGAGCACTACAACTTGGACAATAGCATTGGATGAGGGACAGGAGTGCTATAACTAGTTAAAATTTTCTTAGGCTACTTAAAACACCTCAAGAACATCAAAAAAGGCTTTTAAATAGGCAAAAATCACACATTTTAACTACTTACCAGGGTAACCTTCCCACTAGCCTCCACTTGGGCTACCAATTGCTCAAAATGGGTCATGGTAGGTGTTCATCTCCTCAGCATATCTCCTACTCCATATCTCCAAATCTCAACCTAGTCAATACATAAATGAATCAAGAATCAAGCTAATTCTCATATATCAAAAAACTTTATATTCAAATAAAAATACCATTTTTCCTATAACTTTAAACCTATAGCTCTATTTTACAAACTATTTTGTTCCAAAAAATCATAAAAATGATACTTTTGATATCACATGAGCCTCGCTCTCTGACTACATCATCTATCTAATATGACACACATATCTATACCAATTAATTACCCATATATACAATTTGGTCCTAACTAATCAAAGACTTATTCAACTATCAAACAATTTAGCCTAATCAATCAATAGCTCATTCAACTATTAAACAATTTAGCTTAACCAATCAACAACTCATTCAACTTTCAAAATAGCTTAGTCTAATCAATCAAGCAACTTTTTAATCAATTCAAATTATACCAACCTTGCTTCTATCATTATGCCACTAGTCATCACCTTTGGCTCAACCTCTTCTATCACAGATCTCGTTCCTCTCCCTAAAAGGGGGGAATCATTCCTACTATTCCTATTCCTACACTTATCCAACATACTCATCCATTTTCATAAGTGGATACACCATGGTTCTTACACGTTAAATATTTAGATTATCAGATTAAGCTTAGATCGATCAAAATAATATAGTGATTCAGACTACATGGGTCACTTAGCATGGTTTTTGCACCTCTAGCAGTCAAATTATCAAATTTAGCTCAAATCAGTCAAGATATATAGTGATTTAGATTACATGGGTCATTCAACATTACTTAGGACATTCAAAAGGACATGCCCTCAATTTATAGATACACAAATTAATTAGATATAGAGTGGTTTATATTATATGGATTCATAGTGACTTAAATATAGATTTAGACTAGATATTAGATTTGGGAGCATGTACATACTACACATCTCATACATACAGCTTCATACAACATGACATAGTTATAGGATTAGATAGTAGATTATAGGCATAGTGGAGAGCACATTGTTTTGATCTCTAGTTTTACACATGGGACATGGTACGATATCTCATTTCACATGTGGTTATATAGATTTCTAGATTATACATATGCATCACTCACATACTAGATTTGGGGGCATAACATAGATGTTTATATTTTTCATCATCCAGGATTTATACAAACCAAAATGGTAAATAAATGCCATTCAATTCTCACACATTTAGTAGAGTTTTAGATTACACCCAACTATACCTAGGTTATCACTAGATTGGATCATATTATCATATATATATCAGTTGGTCCATAGCATTACCTAGACCCAGATTACACAAGTTTATGTGGGATAGAGGATAAACATTGGTTTTGGATCTCTGAGCACTTCTCAATTATATTTTAGATTATTTGGACTGGGGGCATGATATATTTTGCTCTTCATAGCATACAAATTCTATACACACATTCTAGATTACATGAGTGTATGTGGGACAGAGGGAAGACATTGGTTTTAGACCTCCAAACATTTCTCAATCTAGTTAGATTCAGTATGGGGGGAAATCATTTCCCTCCTTCTCCATGTTATATAGATTCTACTTCCAGATTTAATATAGGGGGAATCTATTTTAGGAATTCCTTCTTTCTCTGGGCACTATTTGGCTCTCCATCCACTTCTCTGGATAGTAAGTGAGTTAGACCCTTTTTCAGCACACTTATCTCCACATAAGTAGGTTCAAGTACACTTTTTTTTCTTTTAATTTAGTACTTCATTTCATTGCATCACTATAATAAGTGGGGGTAAATGTATACACCCTAAATTGGTCAAGTAAACACACATATCATGTCTTTTCACAGTCCTTTCATAGGAGACTCTGACTAGAGAATATGAGCTTTATTCACATTTGTCCATGTCCTTTGTTTTATTCATTTTGGTCTTGTTCTATGCTTAAGTCACCTTTTTTCCTATTCTTAGTCATCCCAAGCCTTTTAAATAGTCATTCCACCTCAGCCAAGTCAGGTTTTCTATCTTCTTTCCATCCCCTCAGGTCTTAGGATTGTAGGATAGGAGCATTGGGGTTGGACAATAATGATGGTACCACTAGTGTCCATTTATAGCACTCTTGTCCAAAGCCATTTTAACTTCTAATGGTCAGTTTATTTCACTCAATAGGTCATAGACTCTTTCTTATCTTCATCCTTAACTTTTCCATGTTGACCAAATGCAAATAAAGCTCTCAAATATGAAATAAATAGTCTCCTATATAAAGTAATTCATAAGGCATTTTATATCTAGCACTTACTACTTTGGCACATTAGACATAATAAAAATTAGTCAATAATATATCTTAGCATTTTGAATCACACATAAAATTGCATTCTTGATCAAGGAATGGCATATGTAAAAGTTATTCTTGCATTTATTGTGTGCATTGATTATGCATGTTCCCTAAGGGATAACTACATTTGATCTAAGACCCTAGCTTTAGGGTTAATGTAGGAAAAGATTAGGATAGTATGGGTTATATATTATTTTATTATTCTTCCCCTAACCTATTTTTCCCCCTTTTACTTTTGATTCATTTTTTATGTGCATGTGTGTAGATGAATATATGGTTTTAGAGATTAAAATGGACCTACAATAAGCTCTGTTAACTTCTAACCTTCAAAATTTGGTACACAAGCTCACACTGACCTAGAAAATAAAACCCAAAAATATTATATCCTAATAAAAATATTGTTATAGGTGTACCATAGTGTCGGTGCCACTCTTGTCCAATTCTAGTACTCCTATCTAATCAGAAAATGAAGGCCAATTCTAGATTCTAGATAGTGTCCCAATCCTGCATCTCAATTTCTAGCTCTTGAATCATTCATATCAACCTATTTTTAGATAAGTTTATTTATTTTCCTCATATAATTTACTTGTTAAAAATCTATATTTTACCATATTAAACTAGATTTTCCCCTTACTCCAGACCCTTTATTATTTAGGAATGAAACACTAGATTCCCAAAAATAATAAAATAGTAAGTTATTGAGTTGAATATCATAGCCTTTCTTTTAGATTATTTGGAGGATCTATCAAGTTTATTCCTACTTATAAATACATTTCAACATCTCTATGCCTTTAATATACTTCCATGAGCATGCTAAATAGTTTCTACACACATGATTCAACATGGTTGCAAGTGAGAATGGGCAAGGAGATGACTAATTATGATAATGGACTAAATGTTTGATCTAATCATGATTTTATGAGACTAAGCATGAATTTATGTGATCAATATTTCATTAATACATGGTTATGAGCCTATCTATACCCTCTAAAACCATTATCAAAGCATGAAGGTTTTGAAAATGGTGAAAAACTACCTATTAGCTTCAAAGAGACCAATCTACAAACATGAGATGATTTTCTCATAAAAACATCTTGAAACATTAAATGAAGCATTTATAACATGATGTTAATATTTCCATTTCCTCTAGAGTCCATTATAATAGTTAGATTGTATGAAATCATCTAAACAAGAGCAAAACCTATATGTTACATGAAATAGTGAGCAAAAAAACATAGTCAACTTGTTAGAGATGGTTCATAAAGCACATTTGACCAATCTTAAAACTCTTGTTATGGAAATTAATCTCTATAATTTTAATTTCACCTCCCAAATTCATTTGGTTTTATACTTCTCCAACTATCTGTACCAAGCACAACCCTGTTGAATGGTTCTATGTGTCTAAAAGGGAAAAGAAGGAACAAGATAGTTTTAGATCAAAAACGGCATTTATAGAGTATATAAAACATGTAAATTATTTTGATGACATTGAATAGTCATCTCACAACCTTATCCCATGTGTCACAATCCTTCATGGGCCATACAAGTGCCAAACTTCCTTTTTTAGTTAGATAACTTACAAGTTTCAGATGAAATGACATTATTGACAAGGAATCTAACCTTTTGGACATTTGGAAGTAAAATAGGACACTTGGACACATTTAAAACCATGTCACTTGAATTTATGACCCCTAAATTCCTATTAAATGACTCAAAATGACATATTGACTAATTAGGCCATGATCAAGGCAAAAATAGCATTAAATGACATCAAAAAACATATAATACACCCTATGATATAATATTAAACCCCATATAAACCTTAAAAGATCAATTTTTTACCTATAGGGGTCCTAATTTGACCTACAAGGTCAAATTTGGTCAACAATAGTTACAACACCTATTTGGTTGTCTAACCCATCTACTTCGTCCCTTCTATTATTTTGATATTTTATGGAGATCTATAGCATGGTTATAAAAAAATATCCAATTAAATAGATTATGTTTGTCAAATATTAAAAAAATATAGGTATAATAATGTTTGACATATAGTGGCACATGAGAACATGAACTTATATATACCAAAAACTTGAATAAGACATAAATAACACTCCAAGATATTAATGGAATTTAAAATAGGTGACCAACATCTTTCCCAAGGTATGAACAATGCATGCACTAGTATAGTCCCTACAAAGTCAAATGCTCAATTATTTTAGACAAGTAGTTTCTATACAATCCAAATCCACACTTAAAATTCTATAAATCATCAAGGTGTGATCATTCCATCATATTTTACATATTTCTAAGTTCACTTGTCAATTTAGAATTTTAAATTTTCATGTCTATTAATTTTTATCCACTAGGGAAGCTATGAAAGTATTATATTAAATTTTTAAATGGTAGATCTTACTATTAATTTTGTCTTACTTTCCTTCATAAACACTTAAAATATAAAACACACACATAAATTTCAATTTTATTTTTTTAAATTTTAACATTAAAAGAATCGAGATTAGTCTATATATTTTCACATATATCTCTCAAAACATTAATTTTTTATGTATTTATATTTTTTTACTAAGATAACTAGGACCATCTTATAGTAAAAATAAGATTAGAAACCACTAGGTAAAACATCCACAACAAGTGTAAAGAGAAAAATATCATAAATTTAGACCCACTAATAAAATTAGTAAGGTCTTAACTGATTGATGAGGATCTATAAATCCAAGAGATTCTAAAAATACCTCATAAATAACTCCATCAATAGAGTAAGAGTCATACTCACATAATGTGATAATCAAGTCAACATCTCACTAACAGATATGAAAATAAGACTTTATTTTACTTAACTTGTATGGAGCTAATTACACCAAAGTCTAGTTGTTAACAATGTACAATTATATGGAAAATGAAAAGGATTTGGAAGATTACACAGTCCACTCCTAATTCCATCAAAAATATTATATAAATATATCAAATAACAATACCAATTACTAGGTACTAATGTCTTCCATTAGTCTATCATAATCATCTTTTCATGGTTTACTCCTTCAACACCTATAATAGTAGAATCACCATTAGCATCATGACCAATAGTAGTATTTATACTAGAGGATACCTACTCCTCCTCCAAGCATCAAGATGACAAAACAACTAATCACTCCATAGGTAGATGGGTGACCAAATGAGTGGCTAAAAAATATTTAACCTTGTGAATTTTCATTATTTCATATAGAATCATGTGATTGTTGTTGGTCATCTCTAGTCCCATAGAGTGAAATAGGGTTTTGAAATCCATGTGTTCTCTGTGAATCATGTAGGTGCTAGCTACATTAGAAATAAAGTTATCTCCACTCACAACCTATCCCATATCAAGACATTTATGTGTCCAATTGACTGTTTTGGGACCAAAATTAATTCTTTGAAGAATTTTACAATAACCCTAGTTTCTATATCATCCATTTTATATGCAGTTGACCACATCTTCTTTAATTAGATTTTCATTAAGGAATTTTTTATTTATTTTTTGATGAAGATACAATTTTTTTTACTACCACATCCCCCATCATCCATGTTAAATTATTTTATAGTTTCTCTCATAAGTTCTTGGGTGATAAGGACCCTTGATTTTAATACTCTATCCTTTTTCCATGGCCTCTGAATGTAAACCTTTAATGCCTTCACCCAATATGTAAAATTAGAAAATGTAGTCAATAATAAATCATATTCAATTCACTTATCATAGAAGTGGCATATAATAGAGGATGATTTATCAAGGATAAATCATCTGCTCATGTGAGTTGACATAGGTGGAGGACACACCAATCAATAATATTCACCTCATTATGAAATCAAATGGAGAAGTGTGAATCACAAATATAGGCACAATTTTAGGCATTCTCTCCACCTAAAAGGGCATCCTTAATAAATAATTCATGAAAATCCTTATAAAAGGGGGGTTTTCATAACCATAAATATATATTCTGGGATTATCTCAATCTAATTCCTTTATTTGTAGCCCAATTAGCAAAAAAGCATACTTCATTCTAGGAATTCTAAATCACACATTGATCAAATATCAGTTTCAAAATTGATAACTCATTAAAAATAAATTGTATCTTTGACACCTTGACTACATTATTGTCAATTACATTAATAACTAATTGATAATCACCTTCCATAACTAGTTTTTTTAAACCTTGATAAATAGTGACATGACTAACTTTCAAAAGATTTCTTGCCTCAACCACGTTATTAGTTTTTGAAATAATATCTTAGGAAAATATTATAATATATTGACCCATATTATCTCTAAACACACAATCACATCTTATTATACTAATATTTCCCTTCATGCCCCATCAAAGTTGAATTTAATTTCCTTTTATCTGGATACTTCCAAAAAATATTTGAATATTTTTTTTGAGTACTATCCTCGTCAAACCCCTTATTAGGTGAATAGGAACTAAATAAATCCAAAATCAAATCATATTCCATCCTATACATAGATATTCAATAATTTCCCCAAGCCAAGACAATATCAACCAAATATTTTATAATCTTATCCCAAATCCACTTAGTTGAATGTGAGATATTTGAAAAAAATATTATGTTGTGCTCCAGCTAATATTCCAAATAGTAGTTGAGGGACTCAACTCCCAAATTAGTGTCAAACATGAAAAGGAGATATTTCATTTCCAATGAGATATTAGATACTTAATCAATTTTGGAAAGGCACACTGAATGCCAAAAATATTAATAAAAAATCCCCATATTTTCCAAGCAAAGTAGCAATATAAAAGGAGATGTTCATAAGATTATTAATCATTATGACATAGAGTGCACATAGAGGGCCTAATGAATCTTCTCTTACATAGTTGATCAAAGGTCCAAATATGATTTTTATCAATCATCAAAAGGAATAAATTAGCTTTGGAAAAACCTTTAGAGTTCTATACAAATATTGCTATAAATTTTATAAGGATTACTCCTTCCATTTTGAGAATAATTTGATAGGTTAAATCAATAGAAACATCACCTATGGTACATCCTTCCTAAAATAGAGTGTATTTTAAAGATACCTTAGGATTAGATAGTTTTCCAAACCTTTCATCATATTTTTTCTTCCCCTTAAAGGAGATCCTTTGGTGAGTCCATTTTTTTCTAATCCCTACCCAATTAAGAATCTTCCTAATAATAAACCATAAAATTACCCTAATTATATTCATAAAACAACATCAACGAATTGAAACTATCAAAAAATAAAATTTCTTGAGATCTTAACCAACATCTCTCTATAATTAAATGCTTACTCAAGTTCCAATTTTCTCTATGATCCAAGGTAGAAAAAATTATTTTACCATGATTTCACAAAATTCCAAATGGTCAAACCTTCAAGAATTATAACTAAGTGAAAAGCCTAAGGATATGTTGAGAGTCCAGATATTTATGTTGTAATACTTTGCTCCATACTTTATATTTTAAAGTGTATATTCTCCATATAAGATTTGATCCTAACACCTTATTCATTTTGTCCAAGTTTTTAAAACCTACCTCCCAAGCCTTTGAGGTGCAGATCCATTAAAAATTTCTCTAAAATCTTCATAATTAAATTCATGTTTTTCCTAGAGATCTTGAAAACTAAAATAAGATAAATAGGCATAGATTTCAAGGTTTATTGGTTAAGTTGGGTCCTCCCTGCCATTGAAAACCACTTACCTTTATAAGAGACAAGATATTTTTGAGTTCTATCAACCATGGACTACCAATATTTTGAATATCATCTTCCAAAAAATAAATCCATCTATGGGTACTTGATTATAATATTACTTTCCTCAACACCTAAAATGTTTTTAATATTTTCTTTTGATCCATGATTCAAATTAAGGAAAATTTTGATATTTTTTATAAATAACCTTTTGACCAAAAACTATTCATACATTATCTACCCCTAAACTAAAAATTAAACTTCTTACATATTTAATAGTAATTGGGGCCATTAAATCCTTATTCATACTTTCATAAATAAGAGAGGGGATGAATTTTTGGAACTAGTGTTGAGCTTGTTCTTTGTTTCTCTCTTCTTTTAAAATCAATTTTTTATAATAATTAATAGCTTATTGCTTAATTTATTTTAAATATTCAAAATCAATACCTAAATGGGTTATAAGCTTCTCCTACATATTTATATGGGTGTGAATGATGGTATAAATATGAAAAATCCTAGTGTTTATATCCCCTTTTTTTAGCCAAGCCAATCTAGATTTATGTTTCCAAAAGATTCCTTCTTGGTGGAGAATATTTAACTACTCCAAAAGGAAACATGTTTTTATATCATCTATTCATTCCTCTTTTTCCAAAATTATCTACAACTCCCTCTTAGTTTTATATTTTTTAGTGAATTTTTATTTGAATAGATTATTTATACATTTAATATTTTTTATATGTAATATTTAGTTATATTTATAATTTAATATAAATGTGTGTGTGTGTGTGTGTGTGTGTGTGTGGGTGTAGGTTTTGACCCTCCTCTACCTATTGAGATAATCCACTTCAACAAAGAAATGTGTTTCATGACCAATAAGGTCATCATTGTGTTAGAATATGATATGGAGGAGCTCAAAAATAATTTAAACTACATTAAGTCAAAGATGGTCTTAATAAATTTCTCCAATTAAGTATGAATATATCAACAACTATGTTTATTTATATGATTAAGGAGGTAATACTAGGAAAATAGGATGATCACTCAAATATTTTAAAGAGTGATAGGCTTCAAGTTAGAGACAAAACTAAAGTGTCCAAGGATCAACATATAAATTATTGGGGAACATGTAAATTATTTACATGAATAATGGAAGGCAACAAAAACTCTTAAAAATTTTAATCCCCCATAGGTATGTGATTTAGTGTTACTCTACTAAATGTTATCTATGGGATGTCATTTTCTTATCTTTTGACAACTTATTTGATCTTGGGCTCCATAGCCCTATTTTTCTCCTCATTTTTTTGTTTTAATCTTCAAGTCTTTTATCTCTCCTTGATTATTTAAAATGGTATGGGCCATTTCTTAAGGTTTTAAATGTATGGAGGGGTGAAAATAAACTTTTATTTAATTTTAAAATGAATTTATATATAATTCGGTCTATCCCATAATTACTAGTTGTTAATCTAGTAGTGTTGTAAGTGTGATAGATGACTAAATATGTATTGAATAAATTTAAATTAATATATTAAAGCTTGATGTTTTTCCTTTGTCAATACCTAAAATAAGAAACTAGATATAAAAATAGGTAAAAATATTTCCAATAATAATTATGGTGCCACACTACTGCACCATTTTTATTAACAAACGAGGTTAAAATTAACCAATTATAAGTAACGTGCATGATCATTTATAACAAGAAAAATCATAAATTTAATTTTAAATTAATATATAAATTAATAAAATAGTAATATAAAAATATACTCCTAAAAATAGACTCTAATATAATAAGTTTGACTCATAATATTTGGTCAACATGCAAGAAGCCTTTCTTAACAAGTATGCAAAACATGCACACAAGACAAGCTAGGTGCCCCAAATCCTTATAAATTAATAAATTGAATAAAATAAATTTAATTTTATTTAACTCATATATAAAAAATATTTCCCACCTCTTTGGGATGAATTAATAAGTATTCAAGCTCAGTTAGGTACACATTTAATGAATTGGACTCTAATTGGCACTTCTAGCTATTTTTTAGAAAGTTCTAGAAAATTTTCCAAATTTGACATAAAAATTAATATAGGAAATAAATAAATTAAATAACCCTCATAAAATAATAAAAATCTAATAAATATAATTATAATATCAACTATTAAGTGCTAATATTGGCATCATACTCAATATTCATCCCTTTGATGCAAAGAGTAGAAATGCATATCATTTCCTTAAGTCTTCCATGACTCTTATTTAGTAATACCTTAGTGAAAATATTATCAAATTTGTCTTAATTTCTCACATACTAAATCAAAAAGTTTTTATCATTGACCAAGTCTCTAAAAAAATTATGTTTGAGTTCAACATGCTTAGTTCTGGTATGGAAAAATGGATTGTTGGACAATTGTATTACCCCATATTATTATAAAAAAAATGTGTTGGCTCAATTTGAGCCTCTCTAAAATAAAATAATAGTATTATCATCCATAATACTTGTGTAAAAGTTAATGAAATGTATTTGTGTTCATCTTTAGTATAGGATAATGCAATTATTTCTTTTTTTTAAGACCAAGAAACCAACCCACTTCCTAGTGTGAAACAATAACCTGAAGTTGAATTCTTATCATCAAGAGATCTCCCAAATCTTAATCTATGTATCTAATTATACATAATTAACTTATTGGTATAAAATTAATACCATGAGTATAATTAAATCTTACATATCTAAAATTAATTTTTAATACTTTTAAATGTTTAGGTAATGGTTTTCCCATTAATCTATAAACTAGTGAAACCACATAACTGATATTGGATTTCATCATAGTGAGATACATAAAACCTCCCAACAACATTATAAAAGTATTTTTTATATCTGAAGGACTTTCATACTCTCTCATTATATTTTATCCACTTGAAATTGAATTATATGTGGGCTTTGAATCTCAAAGATTATACTTCTTTAACATGTTTTGGGCATGGTTGGCTTGATAAATGAATACTATTCCAAAATAATTCATCTAAAATTATTATTTCATATATTATTTTAATCTATTCAACATATCCATATAGTTGCATGTAAAGATCAAGTCATCTACATAGACATAAACATATAAAACATTAGAATCTAATGTTTGTATGTAAAGATTTGGTTCATTTCACCTTATTATATAAATTCCAATAACCAGATATAAATTATTGAGTAAAAATATCTTGGATATTGTTTCATCTCATAAAGTGCCTTATTCAACTTAAATACCCAAAACTAGTTATCATTTACCTCAAAACCTTGTGGTTGCCCCACATATACTTCTTCTTCAATCACTTAGTTTAGGAATTCACTTTTAAAATCCATTTGATGGATTTTACATAATTTTTGAGTAGATAAAAAAATAATTAGTCCTATTTTAAATTTATGTGCAATAGGTGCATAGGTTTCCTCATAGTAAACCTTATATGTTTTTGGAAATCCTAATATAATTAGACTAGCTTTTAGCTTGAGGATTGTTCCATTATTATTGGATTTGTTACTGTATACCCAATTTGTTATAATTATATATTTATTTAATGTAAGGTGAAATAAATTACATGTATCATTCCTCTCAATTTAATCTATTTATAATTTCATGACATCAACCCACCCTTTCCTTTGACTACCTTCTGCATAACTTCTAGGTTCACTAGCCACAGACAATAATGCAAACATAGTATTTTCATCATAAACATCATAAAAAAAATTACCTTGTTTATGTTTAATCCTTGTGATCCTCCTCTATTATTTATAATATAACATATAATTTTCTGTATGTGGATTCAACAAACACTTTTTCTTGCTTGGATTTGATGAAGATGGGTGACTAGTCTCATGTGAAGAGCTAGTATTGTTTCTAGTTGAGCTAAAAACATGTGTAGGAATTTGTAAGCCCTAAAAATAAAATGTAAGAGGATTCTCCCATTAAATTATTAATTCTTTATATATATCATCATAATTAACATACATCTCATTTTTTTAAAAAAAATACAATCTCTAGAAACAATAGTGGATTTAGTAGTAAGATTATAAAATTTGTACGATTTGTTTTTGTTACTATATCCTATTAAATTATAATCAATACTTTTAGGATCAAATTTTTTGAAAAAATAAACATCCTTTATTTCATCCTTACCTTGACTTTTGGTGAATTTAATTATATCCTTTATTTAACTTAGATGGACTTTTCATTTCCCAATTACACTTGGCTTTTGAAAAAAAACATCTAACTCATTGAAATCATCTTTGTGACTTGTCATGTGATTTGAGAAACTTAAATTAAGAGATAAAAAATTATTTCTATCCTCTATTATAAAAATACATGTGAGATAATAATCTCAATAATATTAAACCTCATTTTGTTTAGCTTGAAATGCCTTATTTCCACTCTATTAATTAGCTTGATTCTTAGCTTCTAGTATCATGTAATATTTTATAAAGTGTCCTAGTTTTTTGAAATAATTACAAGGTTTATTTTGATTTTACTTGTAAATTTATCTTTAGCTTTCCTCTTTTATTTTGATTTTTTAGACTCCCTTGATTCTAATTTTTATTTTTCACTTTGATCTTTGAAACTCTTGCCTTGGTTTCAAGTGCCTATTCTTGATCTCATATATATATAGTCTCATCTTATCATCATGGGACAAGAAATAACCCACTAACTTATCAATACTTATAGTGTTCATGTCATTAGACTCCTCAAGATTGATCACAAAATTTAACCATTTTTAGACCTAAAGATCTCAAAATTGGCCTTACTATTACACTATATTTCTATAGTTTATCTATAAACCCTCATTCTATGCACTAATTCATTTACACTTATGTGATATTATCAAAATCTTCATTTTATGACATTCTCAAATTCTCAAAATCAATTTTAGAATTTTTAATTTTTTTCTTTCTTTCCTTTTTCTATCCTTGATATTAAGTTTAAAAAATATTACATGCCTCATGGGAATTATTACATCTAGAATTCTTAGATAAATGATGAGATCTATGGCACACCAAAGATAGAAGAAAGCTTGTGTATATGCCTTTTATTCATGTTTTTTATTATTTTATAATATTATGTCAAGGTGTTCCAATATTAAGGTGGTGTTTACCCATGTATAACATTCTCCAAAACTCTTGTCTATAAAAAAGTTATGTTTAACTTATCTCTCCAATATTTGAAGTTATAACCTTTGAAAACATGCATATTCATGAAATTAAAATTCACTACAGTCATTTATTCTTATTATAATGGCTTGAAACCATTCTAAACCTTTGATGAATGAGGATCTAATACCAAATGAATGTTTTTAATTTATTTAGGGAGTAAAAATAAGCTTATATTTTATTTTAAATTGAAGTTATATATCATCCAATTAGTCTCAAAATGACTAGATGTTAATATAATAGTGTTTTAGGTTTGATTGTTGATTGAATATATACTGATAACTTCAAATTAAGCTACCAAATCTTTCCTATTTTCCTTTATGATTACCTAAAATAAAAATATATATAGATATAAAAATACACAAAAATATTTTCCAATAATAAATATGGTACCACACTTTTGTACCATTATTTATTATCAAACACTACTAAATTAGTCAATTACAAGTAATTTTCATGACCAGTTATGAAAAGATAAAGTATAAAGTGAATGTTAAGTTAAAACCTTACTTAAAACTAAGTAAATTATAAGTAGACTCTAAGATAACAAGTTTTACTCACTAATAATATTTGGTCAACATGCAATAAGTATTTTTTAGCAAGTGAACAAAACATACACACTGGACAAACTAGGTGCCCCAAATCCTTATAAATTAGAAAATTGAATAAAATAACTTTAATTTAAGTTAAATTAGATCTAAAAATCATGCCCTACCTATTGGAGATGAATGGATAAATATTAAACCCCAATTAAGTACACATTCAATGAAATGGAACCTAACTGCGACTTCTATTTATTTTCTATAAAGTTCTTTAAAATGTCTAAAATTGACACAAAAACTATTAACTAATCTAGGACGTAACTGAATTAAATAGCCCTATTAAACTTATAAAACACTAATAAAAATTATTCTAAAATTAAATATCAAGTGCTAAAATTAGCATCATTCTCAACACTTTAAAAAACCCTCTTTAACTTATTATAAAAATAAAATTATGGGCCTCGATAAAAAAAAGACTTGAGAATAAATTAGAAAAATATAATGGATTAAAATAAATATTAGATTTTGGATAATTTGTATTTCTATCCTCCCAATTTAAAAATCACCTCATTCAAAATATGTGCTATGAAAGGAGATATATGTATTATTTTTACCTTGTTTTGGATCAGTTAACACTAAACAAGTGTATAAAATAGTGTATTATTCAAACTATCTATGTATTACAATTGAGCATAAATTTGAATGTAAAAGATAGAAATTAATTTGACACTTGCACTTTATAATTAATTAAATTACTAATTTAAATATTATAATTAGTATTTTACTAAAAAATTTAGGTCTATGATTGGATGTAGGTGGTAGGAAAGGTTAAAAATTAGACTGTGAGTTTTTCAGATCAAGAACTAGAGTTATGGACATGCCTAGATCATATTATTTGCCTCTAGTTGGTATCATATAATGCTAGTGATTGATTTTGATATATTTTAATATGTGATTCTTGATTTTATTTTCAGATATAGGATTTTTTCTTATTTTCCCAAGTCATCTATGTGTCATCTCGATGTCTGATTGTGTGCATAGTACCAATAAATCCATATTTTCTCTTAAAACCCTAAGTCCACTTTTAACACTAGGTTTAGACATAAAATGGGGAATAAAGTTGTTTGATCTGACCCCAACCACTCTTTTTTTAATGGATTAGTATTTCCTACATATTTTATAATCTAATTAGGGAATTCAAACTGAATATAGTTCTCCATATTATGTGTATGTGTGTAATAGTTATCGTTAAATGATGCAACATGTGATCTAGATTTCAAAATTTAGAAAATGACAACTTTGGTTTGGATTTTAGGTTCTTTATAATTGGGTAATACCTTATCTTTGTGATTTCTTTTTAAATTAGAGATAATAGGGTAGTCCCTTTGAATGTGTATAAGTGTATATATGTTTCCTTGATGAGTTCTACATATGGAAATAGATTTACACCTATTGACTATTTATATGGGACTATTTGGATACTTTATAATGCCAACAATATGCAAAACATATGAGTTATCCCATTTGAATTATTTAAATTTTAAATGTGACCATTTTTTGTCACAAGATGAAACTGTCAAGTTTAGATGGTATTAGAATTATAGTATCATCTAAGTATGATGGTTTTGTTTAAGATAGAGGAATATTGATCTGATAATCTAGACACATGTAAGTATGATAGTCGACTAGTTTAGCATAGAGTGGGTAATTATTATAGGTGATTTATATAAACCTAGATGGATAGGACCCATGAAAATCATGTGGGTGTGAGAGAAATAAAAATAAGATTCATATATGTATAAATAAGTCATATAGGGTGAAGGTAAATAAGAACTAACGTTGTCAAGTATTTAATACCATATTTTAGTATCTAAAATATCAATTTAGTTTAATTTCACTTAAAATTTTGTATACACCTAAAAATGGTCCATGTGGTTTGTTAATCATAGAATTACACTATTTTAGAGTACCCATGCATCAATTGCTTATTAGTCTAGATTAATCTTTATTAGTGTAAATACTAAAATCTAGTATTAAAAAATTGAAAATTTTAGTCTTGGCCTACCATCAGCTTACATGGCATGTGCTTACACATATGGATATTTTACACCCTTTTCTTCTATCCACCTTATTTCTATGGGTCTAACATTCATAATTGGCTATCAATCGAATACACAAATTACCTAGTCTAAGTCTCAAATGTTCATTATCATACTCATACTATTTCTATATCATCAATTTAGTATTCCTACCTTTTATATGAATCCTTCAGACTCAGACACTTGCATAAACTCTTAATAATACAAATCTATTATACTTGTCCCCATGCTGAGCATAAATCATTTTTTTAATTCAAAACATATTTTTGGGTCTTCATGTATATTGTGTATGTCAGTGGTGTGAGAAATAACACAAAGAGTCCCATAAAAATACATAGTAGGTCTAAACCTATTTCACTATCCATCACTCCTTAAATAAAAATCTATTAAATTTTTCACATTCAAAGGGACATCCCTAAAATTCCCAATTTTGATATTAGTCATAAAGATTAAACCCTAGCCAAGATAGAAGCACCTAAACCAATCCAAGTTTGTCATATTCCAAGTGTTGAAACCTATACTAAAATTTACATCCATTAAAGGAATACCATTTCCCACATATGCCTAATAAGGAAAATCATGTGTGGTTTTACTTTCCTCTTCGTAGTATTATATATGTAAATAGTACTCAACCATTCATTATAGATTTGTTGAGATTATCTCAACCCACCTCTTTCCATTTTGTAGGCCTAAACCTAGTGTTGAAATTTGACCTATGGTTTCAAAGAGAATGAGAAAGGTTTTCTAATATTGTGCACATAGTGATCCTATGATGTTACTCACATGTATATTAAAATTAGGCATAATTTCCTATGCTAAAAAAAGAGGCATAGTAGACATAGACAAATTTGGAAAATGACAAATGTTATCTTCTTCCACCTGAATCTATAGACTATTGAATTTATCTTATTGGTCTAAGTACCCAATTATTGATCTAATAAAGTCACATTTTACTTTAAGTCCTTCATTCACCTACCTTTAATCTCAAACCATCACATAATAATAACATGCTTAGTATCTAAATCCCCTTAGGTCATTTCTATATAGTAATTACAATTATGCAATCATATTCTAATTTTACATTAAGATTCTTGTATTATTTATACACTTTATGTAATCTAAATAGTTCTAACTAAATCAAAAATATGGTAAAACATGATTGTGAACCCACACTTTATGTAGATCATATAAAAAATTTAGGTTTACCTTAGGGTTTCATCCTTCACTCTAATATTTCATATTTTTATATTTAAATTTGATTTTTAGACCTGGATTTTTATTTTCATTCATATTCATAATGGAACAAATAATTACTATGGATGATAATAAATGAAATGAATATATGGACTTTCCTAATATATTTAATACATAGATGAAAGGGAATTAACTCAATACCTTAAAATGATCCCACAAATATATTATTCACTACTATATGTAATAAGGTAAGAACAAAAAAATTAGCTAAGATTGTCACTAACAACATAGTGAGCTCTTCATTGATACTAATATGCATTTTAGAGGTAATAATTCCACTATGGGTGTTTATATTACTACTACTACTATTCCTATGTCTACACATTTGGTTAGATATGTGATGCCCACCCAAGGTGTGGGATAAACACAACTTTTCCCTCATATTACTATGTTTATTCCTACACATCTAATTTGTGTACATCCTATAATTACTACTCACATGACATCATCATCCATACCTAATATGTAATCCTTTAAGTATAATTTATATCTTTTTAGGTTAATGTTTTTTATTTATAATATTTTGCTTTTATATTAAGTCATTTGAATGATTATCATACTTTACTTCATAATCCACTAGTTTTAAATATTTCATCTTATCCCTTACCTATGGGTTTTTTAGCTCCTAATATTACATTATATGATCTTAAATGTGTTCCAATGTAGTACCTAAGATCCTTTCATGCATCATTATTATATTATGCCTCTAATGAAAAGTTTTTTACTAAATTATTTATGTGAAGTTTTAAGGACTATGAACTGCTTTGGTTTATGACCTCTTATTCCAAATAGTTAAGGCATTCAATCCTTTGGCTATTCATTTTCTAGCACATTTTTTATCAATATCAATGATAAATTATTTTGTTACTTAATTATAGAACTAAATCAAGGATCCAATGAACTAATTAGTGACTATGTGCTTCAGTATAAGACCATGTTTTATAATATGACAAATCTTTTGATCGAAAATGAGTTACAAGATATATTCAAGTAAATTTTGATTTCCCCTCTCCATGGTATATCATATTCAATAAAGTCAAATAATTTTATTTATTATGCCATACAATTAGATATTGATAAATTAAGTTTATTGCTTTGAACAAGCTAAATATGTGTCTAATGCTACAACTACTAAACTACAAAGATTCAAAGCAAACTAAGTTACAAAGTTAAACCAAATGATACTAAAAATGAGTAAATAAAATGTTTAAATTAGTGTCATAACCTATTAATATTCATGTCTTGTCTAATCAACAAAGGAGGCAAGTTTCATGATTACTTAAACCTCCTCATAATATTTTTTATAATTTTCTTGAGTACATCCTTATATCACTCCCTCTACATAAGGAGGTTGATATGTATAAACCTATACCTAAATATATAATATTAATGCATATTATTACTACCATAAATTCAAATAGAATTCTATAAACAAGTTATTTAGGATAAGACATAATAATCAATATCTCACTGATGATATCATTATTGAACTTAGCACATTTACGAATGATCTATGACCACAAACAAATCGTAATGCAAAGCTAAAAATATTTTCCAATCTCTTTCCAAATCATGCAATAATATAAACCAAGGATACCTCTGAGGTGCATATGACATAATATGCACATCCTCCTCCTTTTACATATAATCACTCATTGGATGGTATTCTCAAGCACATTTGTATAACTACTTTTAATTATATTTAATGATTGAGATTTTATATGATGATCCTACTTATACATCAATATTTATAAGAGTATACATTGATTCACAATAAATACATCATGTCATGGTAGACAATGGTTCAATTCAAATAAAATTATAATAACACTTCTTTATAATTTTGGATATACACATGAGGATTCAATTGATACAACAAGTATATTCAAAGGATTTTATGGTAAGAAATATAACCCTCTTGAGTGCATTATGATACCACTTAAGATAGGCCCTATAATAATTTTTGATTTATTATTAATCTTAATTAGTAAATAGGTACTTAACATCTTATTAATATTCCCTTAGATACATAAACTCTTTATAGTACCATATTTACTACATAGATGTGTCAATTATATAAGTGGCAGTTGGGTGGTCACAGTTTTGGGTATTTCATATGAGTATCCTATTCAATTAGATGCATTTCCTCCTCCACCAATTCACTTATTTATTAAACATATTTAATCTCATTCTACATATTTATTTACTCCACCTCTTCAATTTTATTATACTAATTTAGTTACTCACATATTCAAGGTAATTATATGCAATTAGTTATATAACCTACTAAGGCTCATCCTACATAGACAATTTAAATAAAATTAGTTGACTCTCTTAGATGACTAGTGCTTCAATGCTTGTTACATCATAGAGTTATTTAGGACTCATGGTAGCTATTATCTACTCCATCACGTCCTAATCTAGTGTTACATGCATCTCATTGTGTTCCATAGTGAATACATGCACATGTATCTCCTATTATACACTAGATTTTATGGGATATTATGCTTCTTATAATTACTCATCATTCACATTATTCTATGAGTTAGGATGATGATGATGATTACACTATAGAATGAAATCAATTTTTAGATTTATATATAGTTACATATGATACTAATCACTCATGATAAGTGACCATTTCCTTTTTTTATACATAACCTACATATGACCATCCCCTTGATGGGATAGTTGGTTAACTTTTTTCACATAAGTAAAATCTTTCAAAATATAAAATATATATATATATATAGATTTCAATAATCCAAAATTAGGACCTAAGGATTACATGTTCGCTAGTTTATATTATTCATATATGTTATTTATCACCTATTTGGTAGATTACATATCATATTTCATATGCATATACATTTCATGGTATATATGATTGAGATGTAAGACATATAAGATTCAAGCGATACATGCATGAAAATATACAAGATATTTTTATATTAAGTATCCATGATAATGTTAGAGGAATATCATTTCATATGTTACATTGTTATAGGTTCCATTTATCATATTATTTATAGTTTTACATGTTTTGACTAACACACCCCATTTTCAAAAAATCAAATAAGGACCCGTTATCTTTCAAAATCTTAAGTTTGGTAAATATTATAATTTAATTTATCTTAAAAATAAAATTGGACCCAAATATGCCAAAACCTATTTTTTGTTAATTACAAATTAATTTATAAACTTTTGTTTCAATTTGAAGCACCAATTATTTAAAAGGTTGATGTACATTTTAAATATGATTTTGACTAACCACATTTACCATTTAATTATCAATTTTATCGAGATTTAAAGATCTATGGATAAGTTTTATTTTATTTTCAAACCTTCAAGGGTCATCTAAATGTATTTAAACTTTAAAAAAAAATCTTTTGGCATGTCGATTGCATGACATTTATCTACATGTGTTCATTTGAATGCATTATTGGTATTCAAAAGAATTTTGAGTCATGAAGTCCCATGACTAATTGATTGCCTAAAATTTGGACCCATGTATTCATCTTGTTGCATCATAGATCTTATTCCAAAATGTTAAGTTACAAATCCAGTGACCACTCAATTGCATAACATTTGACCATATGTCTTCATCTCATTGTATCTTGGTTCTCATCCTAGAATGATAAGTTAAAAAATATTGGTGACCACCAAATCAATTATATTATGTCATGTGTCATCATCTAGTTACATATAGGTCAATACACAAAATATCAAAGCTCATATCTATATACCAAGAGATGAAAAATCAAGTTACCATGTGGCATCCTTTGCATAGTCATCCACCACATTTTATTGATTGCTCCATGTATTTCCTTCATGATAATCATCTACTATGTGCCAATCCATGTGTCATAATATTTTTTATTTTTACAATAATACAACCCAAGGATGCAATGAGGGTATAAATTAGGCAATAAATTGAAAATGCACCATGCATCCTAAAATGACATAGTTAGCTATAAAAATACATAATTTAATGAGGTGATGACAACCATAAAATAGAATAGCATATTAAATCTTAAAGGGATGACTAAGTAACTATAAAATGTGATAAATTTTCATGTGTCAAATAAGATTGAAAAATCCTATGTCATAAAATCAAATTCAAAATTGGAAAGGATGGGTGAATATGATTGATGCTCTGTAATTAATTCTCACACATGGAGGATTTGAGCAATGGATTCATGAGATATGTAAATGGGATATATATTATGTTCTAAAGTTAAATCAAATTAAATTTTTGAATTATTAATCTACAAACTACTATCCAAATCTCTATATCAACTAAGAAACTTAAAATAAAAACTAAGCACATAGTTTAGTTTAATAAACAATGAAAGCAAAGAATTAACAACCATCCCATTTAATATTATACTTTGGAACTAGCCACGAGTTTAAAGACACATACTTATACTAGATCATTATGAATAAGAAGATCACTAATTTTACAATTCAAGATTGAGGTCATAATATCCATGGACTTGTTAAATAGGTTACATAGAGCCCCATCTCTAACTCATGTGGATGAGGTATGGTCCCTTTACTATCTATAATTTTGAAAGGTAATGGAATTATCCCATTGAGTGAAATCATAAGTTATAATTTAAAAACCCAAAGGTTCATGTATGACCAAGTAAATGGTAACCTCTATACACTTTCATATTTGGTAGATGTCATTTGTGGTATTATCAACCCTACTGATACCCCTCCTTAGGATCCAAGTGGACTTAAAAAGATCTATGATGAATTTTATCACCTTCATATCTAAAAATATTTCAATCAAGGTAATCAACTCCAGATAGAGGAATAAATTGATGAATGATTAAAAGCAAGGATCCTTAATAATGTCCCAATTTTTAATGATTTAGTGTATCACACCCTAGACATAGGTACACATTTAGTGCCAAGAGTCATATTTTATTTCATAATAGCAATGGCCACATCTCCACCATCTCAAGCTCCAATGGTCTATCATTTTATTTTTCCTCCATCGGTACACATTACAAATCTTTGAGTTACCCCTCCTATGGTAAATTATGTAATAACATATTATTCTACTATTTTGCAAGCCCCTATGGCCACACAAGAATATGAGAGGTCATATACTTACTTAGGTGTATCATCAAGCATCCCTTATTCTAACATAGAAGATGACTATGTGGAGAAATATTTATCAAAAAAAAATTCATATGAGGAGGACCCAGAAGGAGAATCTATATTCAATATTTTTGAGAAGGTGCCTCTATAAGGAACCTTTAGAATTTCAATCCCTATCCCTCCTCACATTCAGAGTATAGAGAAAATAAAAATTGGGAAGATAGACAAAACCCCTTCTATGAACAAGGGTATGGACCAAACAAGTACAATAGTTGACACTCCAATAATTTCATCCATTTAATTTTTCCCTTTTATGGTCACCTCATAGGGTTCAACATTAGTAACTACCTACCATGTTTTAACCATTGCACTAGTTACTCTAGTAATCCCCCTAATTGCCATAACTTCATTACAATCCCAGGTATTTTATGTCATTACTCTTGTTAGTGCTCCATTTTTGGACTCTTTATTCAATTTGGTTAAAACCTCCATTAATAAACCCATGAATATTACTTATACACCTATTGTATAATTATTATAATGAATAACATGGACTTATATTACACAACCCATTTTTATACACTTGGCTTTATAACTACCTTAACAAACCCACATTTTTTAAATATAGTATCTCAAATATTTATCATAGTTCCTCTAGAGGAAGACCTTTATACCCAATTAGGGTTAATAATAACATAAGGTGTACAAACAAAGTCACCCATAGTCTCAGTTTTTGAGTCTCCTAACCTCACCAAATATATTCTCAATACTCCTTCAAAGATCAAGGTATTCAAATAAAATATGGTAAATCCACATTTCCCTTCACAATCCATATCTCCTAATTTAACTTCCATATTATATCCATCATTCCTCATGCCTCCACCACAAATCACCTCACCTCTTACCACTCAAACCTCTTCTCAAGACTTGCTAGTGATTCCTACATGAATACAATAAATGCAAGCAGAGTAGTGAGCTAGGCAAGACTTGGTAATCACTAAGGAGCCAAAGAGACCTATGATGATACCTAAAACAATCTTAAAATAGTGAGTAATAGAATAGTAACAATGGTTGGAACCAACATATTTCATAAGAGAAGAAGAGTTCTTCTTAGTAACAAAAAAGAGAAAAGTTGGGCCTAGATAAGAAGATGAAATCCAAGAAGACCCTATCTCTATGGTTGATGCCACTAAAGGAGTTATTAATAATATGTTATGTGGATTAAAAAAAGCTATAAAAATATTAGATTCACAAAGTATAATATATCCCTGAAAGGATATATTAAATAATGTATAAAATTCTACAGAAGCCTTATATAACATTGTATGTTATATACAAAAATCAAGGGAATAATCACACCCACAATGGGGAAATGTGGTAAGATTTTATTATTAAATAAATATAATAAACACCAAGTTTCATTTCATTATCAAGGTAATAAGATAAAATCCATATCATCATCTTAATCTATTACAGTTCCTAGACGTCACTTTGGCACAAAATTATGTGACTAATAAATTATATCATATAATGGAGTGGCATAAATAGGTGTAAGTATTGGTCAAAATTTTTATGAACCAAGAGTAAAAATACATTTATATAATTGTATATATTTACATAAATTTTATATATAAACCACTTGGGTACATGGTCACATGCCATTTTTTTATAATTTTCTTGACTGCTACAAATAGCTTCAAGGCAGAAGTTAAGAATAAATTTTTCATAAGTAATGATCAAGTGATTAAATTGATCACTTTTTCTAAAGATAAAGTATAAAAATAAGAAGAATTAAATTCTTCCTTTATGGATTCCATGGTGGTGCACAAAAAATTAATGAGAAAATTATTATTGTTGTTCAAACTACCAATTATAAATTTTGAAGCCATAGAGTTAGATTTTGTTTCTTGTATGATGGAATACAAGAGGATAAAAGAGAAATATCAGTTGGCTACCCAACCAAGAGATTCATCCTCACAAACTGATCCCCCAAATATACTATAGTACATACTTTGATTGGGCCATTATTTATCACACTTCCAATCACTACACCTCCTTTACAAGCTCAATCAAAACCAATTATGCTACCAACTCTAGTAACATCTTCAATTACTCTAATCACTATTACCATGAAAATACCATCTATGGTAAGTACCATCTCAGCCTACTTTTCTTATGGTACTTATATTAAATTATTTCTAATGATAATCCAATTTAGTTCAAGTGCAGTTCCAATTATCAATCTTATTGACTCGGTAAAGTGATCACTAAAGTCTAATTTTGATAAGATTATTTATATACATGTATATATGAACTATATATTTAAATTCATACTCTTTATTTATGAAAATTTTACATCATGCAAACTCTACATGCCAAATTAAGAGTTAATATTATTTTAGAACTTGTAAATTGGAATTTTTTTGAAGATGAGGCAACCCCATCCAAAGTTATATATATGTGTCATTTACTCATTGTAAATGGAGGAGTTTTAACAATTAATGTAATCAATGAAAGATTTTTAAAAATCATAAGAGTTTGTGTGAATGTTATTTATATTTCAAATGTATATGTTTTTACATTGAACAATTTATATTAAGCTTGATAAACCTACAGTAGGATGTGTAGGTATTTAATTTTCAAGGATTATATTGAACTTTATGTTAGTCATGATCAATTATTTGGTATTAGATAATAATTATAACTTATTAGTGATTTTATATATGCATATTAATCTTGTACTTATAACATCCTTAATTATATTTAGTGAATTATTTTATAATTATTTCATTAGAATTTTTATTGTATATTTTGCTTACAGCTAACCCACATCAAAATTTATTCCATGACACACGCTTAGCCTAGGATAGCTAGTAAACTTGGAAGGGCCTTCTCTTCTTTTCTCTAAATTCCCCCTTTACGATTTTTTTATCAAATTCACCTTAGTTTTGATCCATCTATCCATCCATCTTAATTAAATTTTAGATCAGGTGTTAGACATCCATCATATCTAAACCATCTGAGGTTAATAACCATTTTTCTCACTACTATTCCACCACATGTTATTTATAAAACTAAGATCCATAATTTTTACCTTGGAGTGAAATTTTAACCTATCTTTAAATGTTAAGGACCTTCCTACAAGAATATTTGGTGCATGTGAAACCCACATCAATAGGTTCTATATAATTCTAGAAGGAGGGCCCACAACATCTAAATCATTAAAATTCACTTTAGTTGTGAATATTTCATCCAAAAATAAGGTTAAAAAGGTCCAAATATTACTTTTTTTTCCTATATTATTATCTTTATAGGTTCATTAAAGACCTAGATAAGGTAGAGGTATCCCTAAGAGAGTTATAACTCAACCAAATTCACCAACCCAAGGGAGCCAACATCAATGCTTCACTATGGCTTAGTTATCTAGTTCTAAAATATTAATATATGGTATCATCCATGACTTACCTATTTATCATTTTTCATATTGCTAAGGCTTGGCATTGATGTTATTAATGTCAAAGGTAGAAGACTAGTCATAACAAGCATAGTCATATCATGAGCATGTGTATGGTGAGCATGAAGAGGTATATACAAAGGTATTATATTGTTTTATTAGTATTTAATTCATGTGATCAAGATGTATAATCATAAAATAGTGTTTCAAGATCAGTTGTCAAGCTTCAAATACTTGAGAAGCCTAGTCATGACACTAGACATAGCTTGTCTAGTCCTAGTGAGAAGGTTTGAGCATGATGGTCTAGTGATATGAATACACAGAGGCATAAGAGGATTTATAAGGTTTTTTGAGAATTAATTTAATGCATTGAATCACTCATGAGAGTTTCAAGGTGAGTCTATAGGGTTAATTCCTTAAGTCCAAGTCTACAACTAGACTAGTTATAGACCCTACTTAACCAAATAAGGTGTCATGAGGTGGTTTCAAGGAATATGAAGGATTTTTGACATTTTTTAAAATTTTGAAATGTTTTTTGAGCATGTAAGTGAGGTGGATAGCACATTTAAATAGGCATAAAGGTCAGCTTCAAGACTTGATGTAGGGTCTAATCAATCAAAGAGAGAAAACATGGCCTAATGAGGTATTAAGATTAGTTTCCAAGGAATGTGTGAGTAGGTGATAATTTAAAAAGGTAATTAATTTTTATTTTTTTTTAAATTATGAAGTTTCAAGTCATGGTTTTCAATAAAAGGCATGAAAAGTAGTTTTAAGGTCTCTTGAGTGCACATAATGAAGGGTTCTCAACCCGAAAAGAACTTTTAGGTGTTCATTAGCACATGTAACCTATACATGGGAACTTAATATATTAAGTATATATGGTGAAGGTTTATATTTAATATCTTTAGGAATTATTTTTGTAAATCATGGGCATTCCTTTATGAAAAATCATTAACGCCAAAAATAGTGTTATCCCTCTCTAAAACCCTAACAATGACCTAATGAGAAATATCTTGTTCAAAATAGCCTAGAATGGATTGGTATGGCTAGTTAAGTGATTTTATATTGTAAAAAACTGTCCCATTCACCTCCAAATGTGATTGGTTTTTCAGGTGAGTGAGTGGACCCTATAAGAAAGGCCTTGTTTCTTGAAGATTTATTGTAGCAGATAGAATTAAACAATTCAAAGTTGCTAAATGGATGGAGTAAAAATATTGAGACTTATATTTTATGTCCATGGTGGTTTTTTATCAATTTATATCCCTTATTTATTTTAAATTGGTCATACAATTTGACCAGTCATTAATAGGCCTAATGGTGCAAATAGTGAGAAACCCAAATAGAAGTGAGAAGGTGATTAGGGATGTGTTATCATGGATTAGGGATGAATAAAAATGCATGGAAATGTTTTTAAAGACATTTAATACATTTTTATTTTGTATATAATTTTTTTAAATTATTTTATATAGTAAAAATTCTCTCTCAAGTTGAATTGTCTAGTTTAGTAAGGTTTGTGTACAGTGAGATCATTAGATTGGTCTACAAGACCAATATTACCATTAGAGATTATCATATTTGTCTTTTAGGTTATTCTTGAGGATATTTTATGATATTTTTCATGAATTTTAATTCCTTTATTATTTTTTATTAGGTGTCATAAGTTCAAGCTTCCATGACTATGTTTTGAGGCTAGTTGGTAGCTCTGAGTGGGCTCTTTACAAAGAAGGGTTTGAGTCTTTTTAACCTGAGTTGTGAAGTATAAATAATATGATGATGACCTTTAGGTAATTTATATTATATATATTTTATTTTTTTCCATGGTTTTTTGGCAAAATTATGTTCATGCTTCATTTGTTCAAGACAAACTATTTGGGTATGCATGGGCCTAATTATGAATAGTACTAATGGTGTGCTTCAAGTAGTGGTTAAAGATAAAAGGTGTTATAGAGAATATATTAGCTTATCATTGGTATATTTTTGTGTAATATTATATTATACTACCATTTTATGTGTTTTAATGTGTTCCAAGGAAGGTAAAGTGTAGCATGTGCTAATGAAGGCCTAATTGAATTAGGTCTCCTTAAGGCTTAAAGAAGGATTTGATACATTTGAGCTATGTCCAACCTAATGTAGTTTTTTATTAATTTTTTTATCATGAAATAAGTATTATTATGTGTAAAATCTAATAAATGGAGTTTTTATGTCTGACCAAGAGGTGTATGATCAAGAAACCTAGTATAAGAACAAGGCCTAATAGGCCTAATTGACTAGTCAGAGAATGAGTGAGTTAAAGTGAATGATATAGAATTTTGAAGATATAAAGGATGTATTTTATACCATCATAATGGTTTAATGAAACTATCATGAATATATGATAGGGTTACTATGTATGAAAATCAAGGTCAGATGACCTAATCAAGTCAAGAAGAGGGTTGGTTGAGCGAAGAGGCTTAGAATGTAGTTTAAGAGGGATAAGAGTGTTAATAGATGAAGAGGTGGTCATCATCAGTTAGTTGAGAAAAAATGTGATCTAAATTTGATAAAATAAACTAGGTTGTGGAGTTTGTACTGAGTCATCTAGGGGTTTGGTATCTCCTTTCAAGTGGGTGCTTGTTAAAGCCTAGTCAAGTGGGTGCTTGACTAGTTTGGGTTGGTACTCCATGTGAAGTTGGTGCTTCACTAAATCTTGGTTTTTGTCTTATATGACTATATTCCATTTGAAAATATTATTATTTTTTCTTCCCTTTGAGTTTTTCCCACTCTTATATGTGTTTTTTGTGTTATGCTCATGTGAATGACTTTTTATGCATTATTATATATTTGCATTGCTTTGATGGTTCAAGGAATGTTAAAGTACACATGAAAGAAATTTTTAAGAGACTAGTTTACCCCTTCCTCTTATTCATTGTTTTTCCAAAAATTGGTATCAAATCATGGTCCTTTGAAGACAAGTTAATTAGCTTGAATGTGATCCTAAGAAGCACAATATGCCTTGGGATCAATGGGAAGAAGACAACATGTATGATGAAGAAGTTTACTAGATAGTGAAGAAGAATAAGTTGAATTAGACCTTAAAGCTAAGATCATAAGATCCCTTGATTATTTTAAGCATCAAATTAATACTATCAATGATCTCAATAGTTAGTTAGAAGGTGTCAACATAAGGTATAAGTCAAAGGAAGTTGAGTATGACTAGTTGAAGATAGAGCTAGATTTCTTGAAGGTTGAGTATAATCAGATCATAAAAAAAATGATTAAGTTTAAGAGAGAGTGTGAGAAGTAATAGAAAGTCAAGAGTACCAACATGAAAAGACTAATTAGGTAGTCTAATGTAATAAATTACAAGTCATCATAAGACCATGGGAAAAAGAGTAATCAATCAAGAGGTAAGTACATAAATGTTGTTTGTTACATCTATCACAATATAGAACACAATTCAATATTCTAAGTTAATGTATTTATAAGGCCCTCAAGATTCAATAAGACATATGAAGCTCCAAGAATGCATTATAAGGATCAAACATTGGCATGGGATCCAAATCAAGTTAGGATAGATCATATTGAGCTTAAGAGTCAAGATGGACTATTTACCAAAGAAGAATAGAATACCAAAGAGGATTATATGCTAGCTCATTCTACCTTTCACATTCAAGATGAAGGCATGAAATGGTATATAGATAGTTGTTTCTCAAGCCACATGATAGGAGACAAAAATAAGTTCATCTCATTGAATAATAATGCTCTAGGAATAGTGAAATTTAAAGACAACACAACTGCCAATATAGTTGGCAAGGGTGTTTTGAGTTTGGATAATGGGAAGACCAAGACACAAAATGTGTTGTATGAGGAAGGTTTTAAACATAAAATACTTAGTTTAAGTCAAATTTTTAATCAAGGACACACATTAACTTGTAATGATAGAGGGTGTGAGATAAGGAGAGCTAAATTAAAAAGGTTAATTATCAATGCTAAGAAGACTGAGAACAATCTATATATGTCTTGAATGAGGTAAAAAAAGAGAGATGATTCATGATCAAGAAAGATGAAATTTAGCTATGTGACAGAAGGTTAGGTCACCTAAAATTTGATAATTTGGTCAAGATTAGTACTAAGAAGTTTTTGAAGAACGTGCCTAAGGTCACCAAACCTACAAACATACTTTACAAGGCATGTCAACATGGTAAGAATACTAGAAGAAGGTTTAATACTAATGATTACTCTAATACAAGACCATTTTAATTAATACAAATTGATCTCTATGGGCCTATAAGAATTAAAAGCATTTAAGGAGATATGTACTTTAGGTTACTAATAGATGATTACACAAGAATGACTTGGGTTCCATTCTTGAAAGAAAAATTAGAAGCTCTTGACCATTAAAGACATTCAAGGCTCTTGTTGAGAATGAGAAGAATGGGAAGATCAAGTGCCTAAGATCTGATAGAGGAGGAGACTTTTTGATCCAATGAGTTTGATTAATTTTATGAGGTTCATAGAATAAGGAGACAATTCTCAATAACTAGGACACCTCATTAGAATGGGGTAGTGGAAAGGAAGAATATGATAGTTCAAGAGATGGTTATAACTATACTAAATGAATCTATACTATCCAATGGATATTGAAGAGAGAAAGGAAGCACTATAATCTACATTTTGAATAAATACAAAATAAGGAATAGTGGCAATAAGACTCCTTATGAACTATAGAAGGGTATACTTGCCAATGTGAACACTTTAGAGTGTCTGGGAGTAAATGTTTCATTAAAAGAGAGGATTAAGGATTTGGAAAGTTTGATTTTATATATGATGAAGGTATATTCTTAGGGTATTCATCAATGATCCTAGCCTATAGATTTTATAATAAAAGGCTATAAAAGATAGTGGAAAGCATTGATGTAAAGATTGATAAGACAAAGAAATCATACTCACAATCAAAGGACACTTAGAGAATATAGACATTAAGAATGAAGAGGAGACTATAGAGGTTGATGAGGAAGAATAATAATTTGAAGAGAGATAGGATTCAAAAGGACCCTCAAGATAGATTCAAAGATATCACCCTAAATCTCAAGTCATTGGAAATAATAATGCAGGTATGTAAATAGGAGAAGGCCGATAATTAATCTAAATCAAGAGAATGTTTCTCTACTATCCAAGATTGAACCTAAAATTCTTATAGAATAAAGCAAAGATAAATTTTTGATAGGTACTATGAATGAGGAGTTATACCAAATAAAGATAAGAATATCATTGGCACAAAATGGGTGTTTAGAAACAAGTTGAATTAAGATGGAGTAGTTACTAGAAATAAGGCTAGATTGGTATGCAAGAGATATGAACAAGTTGAAGGAGTAGACTTTGAGGATGCCTTTGCACCAGTATAAATATTGGAGGCCATCATATTGTTTCTAGCATATCCAGGATTCAAAGGATTAAAGGTATACCATATGCATGTCAAATTTGCCTTTTTGAATGGGAATTTGGAAGAGAAAGTGTACATTTAGAAACTTGAGGGTTTTTCACTATCATATGATAAAGACTAAGTTTGAAAATTTAAAAAGGCTCTCTATGGTTTAAATCAAGCTCTTAGAGCTTGGTATGCTAGGTTGGACAGGTATCTATGGGATCAAGGATTCAAAAGAGGAGTTGTAGATAATATATACATCAAGATAGAATATGACCATCAGTTGATTGTAGTTGTCTATGTAGATGACATTATCTTTGGTGGAAATAATGAAGACATGACCAAGGAATTTTTAGAGGTGATGAAGAAATATTTTGAGATGTCCATATTAGGATAACTATCATTATTTCTTGGGTTGTAAATATTTCAATATGAAAAAGTTATTTTCATCTCATAAGCTAAGTACATAAGAGAGATGTTGAAGAAGTTTGAGATGGAATATTAAAAAGTAGTTAGTACACCCATGATCACAAGGTGTAATTTGAGTAATGAAGATGAGTCCTCAAAATTCAATCAGACATCATATAGGTCAATGATTTGAAGTTTATTATATACCACCAACTCTAGACCTGACATCATGCAAGCAATAGGTCTTATGGGAAGGTTTGAAAAAAATCCAAAGGAGAATCATTTACAAGTAATCAAAATAATACTCAATTATCTCAAGGGGATATGGAGTAAGGATTGTGGTATCCAGGAAGTAAGGAGTTTAATTTGATAGCCTACACAGATGAAAATAAGGCAAGAAGTATAGATGATAGGAAGAGTTCCAGTGGAGGAGCTTTCTTCTTAGGTGGGTGCCTAGTTTCATGGATAAGAAAGAAGCAACCATCAATAGCATTATCCACTCATGAGGTTGAGTACATTATCAACTTCATGTTTTACTTAGGTCCTACAGATGAGATAGACCCTAAAACACTACAATGTGGAGTATGATGGTCCTATCCCTATTTATTGTGATAATACAAGTGTTATAAGCATCTCAAAGAACCATGTCATGCACTCAAAGACCAAGCACATTCCCATCAGGTATCATTTTCTAAGAGAGTAGGTATGTGAATAAAGTGTCAGACTTGAGTATGTTTCTACACATGATTAGATTGAATACATCTTGACCAAACCACTTCCAAAGGTACTTTTAAACACCTAAGATAGGAATTGGGTATAAATCCTACTCCTAGCAAACATTGAAGAATCCAAGCATTTAGGGGAAGCTAATAATTCTAAATAAGTCTAAAAATAGGTGATTTTTTATAAGAAGGTATGCATGGAGATATGGGAATCATGTTTTTTCTATGTCTTATAAACTCATAGTTTTGTACATTAAGTATTCTAGTTACAAGGAGTGTGATCTAAGGAGTTGAAGACATCACTTTGTCATTTATGTCAAAGGGGGAGAAAGACAAGGATGGGGAGATAAGAATGATAATTTTGTAGTGTATATGACCATCAATGACAAAGGGGTATATTATTGAGCATTTTTCCTATTTTTGAGGTTTGGTATTGATGTCAAAGGTATCTTGAAAAGACTAGTCATAACAAGCATAGTCATCTCATGATCATGTGCATGGTGAGCATGAAGAGGTATGTACATAGGTATTACATTGTTTTAGGATCATGTAAGGCATGTGAGAAAGGTGTATAAGCATTAAAGAGTGTTTTAAGATCATTTTCCAAGATTTAAATGCTTGAAAAGCCTAGTCATAGCTTTCATAGTCCTAGTGATAAGGTTTGAGCATGATGGCCTAGTGAGATAGATGCATAGAGGCATAAGAGGATCTTTAATGTTTATAGATCATGAATTTTAATCATTTAATAACTCAAGAGAGTTTCAAGGTCAGCCTATAGGAGTAAGTCCTTATGTCCAAGTCTGAAACTAGATTAGTTCTAGACCCTACCTGACCTAATGAGGAGTCATGAGGTGTTTTCAAGGCATATAAAGGTTGTTTGACATTTTTTGAGATTTTGATATGTTGTGTGAGCATGTAAGTGAGTTGGAGATCACATTTAAATAAGCATAAAGGTTAGTTTCAAGCCCTAATGTGATTTATATGTCAAGGTTTAAGCAAGCAAAGAGAGAGATCATGGCCTAATGAGGTATCAAGATTAGTTTCCAAGGAATTTTTGAGTAGGTGAGAATTTAAAAAGGTAAGTCAAATTTTTTAAATCATGTGTATGAATTTTCAAGTCATGGTTTGCAATAAAATGCATGAAAATCAATTTTAAGGTCTCTCAAGTGCACAAAATGAAGGGTTCTCAACCTCAAAAGAACTTTCATGTGTTTATTGGTATACGTAACCTATGAATTGTAACCTAAGTTTTTAAGGATAGATGGGGAATGGTTATATATAAGATCTATAGGGATTAATTTTTGAAATAAGGGGTAGTCCTTTATGAGCAATTGTTAACACCAAAAATAGTGTTAACCCTCTTTAAACCCCTAACAATGACCTAATGAGAAATATATTTTTCAAAATAGCCTATAATATATTGGTATGGATATTTAAATGAATTTGGGTTTTAATAAACTCTCCCAGGCACCTCTAGGTGTGATTGGTTTGTTAGGTGAGTGAGTGGACCCCATAGGAAAGGTCGTATTTCTTAGAGATTTATTATAGTAGTCAGAGTTGACCAATTAAAAGTTGTTAAATGGATGGAAGACAAATCTTGAGACCATTATTTGATATCCATAGTGGTTTATAATTAGGTTATATCCCTTAGTTGTGCTAAATTATTCATACAAGTTGACCAATCGTTAATAGGCCTAATGGTGCAAACAGTGAAAAACCCAAGTAGAAGTGAGAAAATGACTAGGGATGTGTTATCATGAATTAAGGATGAATCAAAATGCATGGATATGTTTTTAAATACCTGTAATACATGTTCATGTTGTATATAAGTTTTTTAAATCATTGTATATAGTAAAATGTTACTCTTAAATTGACTTATCTAGCTCGGTAAGGTTTGTGTACAGTGCGATCATGATATTATTTTTCAAGACCAATATTTCCATTAGATATTATGATATTTTTTTGGAGGTTGTTTTGAGGATGTTTTAAAATATTTTTCATGAATTTTAATTCCTTTATTTTGTTTTATCATGTGTCATAAGTTCAAGTTTTCATGACTGTGTTTTAAGGCTAGTTGGTAGTTCTAAGTGGGCTCTTTACAGAGAAGGGTTTGAGTCCTTTTGCCCTAAGTTATGAAGTATAAATCATATTTTGATGACCCTAAGGTCATCTATCTTCTATATATGTGATTTTTTTCCATGGTTGTTTTCCAAAATTATGTTTATGCTTCAATTGTTCAAGGTAGACTTTCTGGGAATGCACATGCCTAATTGTGAATAGAATTAATGGCATGATTCAAGTGGTGATTTAAGATAAAAGGTGTTATGAAGACTATATGATATTATAAGGGGTATATTTTAGTGGAATATTATATGATATTATGAGGTGTTTTAATGTGTTCCAAGGAAGGCAAAGTGTACTGTGCGCTAATGAAGGCCTAAGTGAATTAGGTCTCCTTAAGGCCTAAAGAAGGATTTGATCCATTTGAGATATGACCAACCTAATGTAATGTTTGATTAATTTTTTTTAGCATGAATTAATAACTATTATTTGGAATATATAATAAATCAAGTGTGTATTTCCATCCAAGAGGTGTGTGATCAAGAAACCTAGTATAACAACAAGGCCTAATATGCCTAATTGACTAGTCACAGAATGAGTGAGTTGATGCAAATGATATAGAATTTGAATAGATTAAGGAGGTATTTTATACCATAATAAGGGTGTATATAAACTATCATAAAGATATGATAGGTTTATTCTATATTCAAATCAAGTTTAGATGACTTAATCAAGTCAAGAAAAGGATTGGTTGAGTGAAGAGCCCTAAAAGGCAATTTGAGAAGGATAAGAGTGTGAAGAAATGAAGAAGTGGTTATCATCATTTTTTTGAGAATCAAGTTGATTTTAAGGTGATCAAATCAATCAAGTATTTGAGTTGGTGCTAAGTCATCTAGGGGGTTGGTACCTCCTTGTAAGTAGGTGTTTGCTAAAACCTATTCAAGTGGGTGTTTGGCTAGTTGGGGTTGGTGCTCCATGTGAAGTTGTTGCTTCACTAAATAGTGATGTTTTTATTATATTACTATAATCAATTTGAAAATATTAGTGGGTTTTCTTCCCCTTGAGGTTTTCCCACTCATATATGTGTTTCTTGTGTTATGCTCATGTGAATGACTCTTTATGCATTGTTATATCTTTGTATTGCTTTGATGGTTCTATGAATGTTAAAGTACATATGAAAGAAAGTTTTAAAAGAATAATTCACCCCCCCTAGTCATTGTGTTTCTAAAATTACCTAGGAATCATGAAAAGTACCTTCTTTTAATCTTTCCTTTTGGGGGATGAACTGAAAAGGATCACATGAAAGCCTTCAACACTTCTTTATGATTATTGAATGTGATTCATGAATACTTTCATGTAGATTACTCCATTTCACCTTTGAATTTGTCGCTTATGAATGTTTCCTTAATCTTCTAGATAATATAATTACTTTATGGGAACTATGTCATAATACATTTATTGTAAAATTTGTGTAAGTTACCAACCCTATTGTAGTATATCAACATTTTTATAGCATTAAAATGGAACCCAATGAACTAATTAGAGATTTCAATTCCATATTTTAAAATATGTATAGTCATATAGATGTTTTATAAATAATTTACACTACACTAACTTCATATATGTGCAAGAATGCCTTATATTCAATGACTACAGTATTCCTATGCAAGGCCCAAAATATCAATACATTACATGAGTTTTATGTTGAAGTCATCAACATTGACCAAAATTGAATCTTCAATCGTAGGTTGTGACCATTCCCAATGTCAGTCCAAAATTCCTGACCTTGAACCTCATTCTAAATGCCAATCAAAATGTCATGGCTAACAATTAAACTCAAGTCTTCACCCAGTTATATTTGGATCACATTGCACTAATCTAAAATCTAATTTTTAAAATAATTTTGTACCTATGCCTAATAAATAGAATCAAAACCAAGCCTTAGTTTAAGTTAACACTTTCACCACATAAAACATAGTTTCTAATTCCACCAAAACATAGTTATAAGTTATTCAACGAATGGTGAAGAAACTTAGAAATGTGTTTATTGGTATGCAAAAGTACTTAGGGAACATAGTGGGGGAAATTATTTGGAATTTATAATGTTCACATTTTATTGGTTATTTATCGTATGTTAAAATTGTACTTACGTAGATATTTATATGGTTAGTCTAATATATTACAATCTATATATTTATAATATATTATGGTTTGTAAAGGTCCAACAATCACATGATTCTAAGAGAGAATCATGGGATGTTAACTCCCTAATTATAGGCTATATTTTGCCTATATATTTTTATCTATACATATGGGTATGCATATATCATGTAATAGTTCTTAACAGCATAATATATTATGTTTGAATATTAACCTCTGAGTATGTTTCTATTAGTTAGTCTTCATGAGATAAATATTTAGATAAGATCCACTAATCCCTATCATTGGTAATAAAGCACCATTTATTTCTAAGAATAATGGTAGTTTTAAACATTTTCAGGGGCAACTTAATTATTTTCCATTATCCCATTGATGAATTCATCTCTTGATAATAGTTTAGCTTAATTTAGATTAACTTATTAGTATAGCTTCTCTTAATTTTAGGTTTTTTCCAGCCCGTGATTTGAAATCTATTTTAATTAGATCAAGTTTAATATTTGAACCCAAATTCATACTCAGCTTCAAGCTTTTTCTGATTGAAATTACATTTAGACTTATGAATATTTGGGACTTTACATTATTAAAAAATAGGTTGATTTATGATTTCACATGCTTCGAGCTCATTTTGACTCAACATCCTCTAAACTCAATCTTTGTACTTTTCATCTATCTCTCCCTTGTCAAAATTTGTCTCAATCTATGAGATTTGTCAGCTCCTCTTAAAATCATCAATGTTTTTTTCCTTTCATTTATATATATACATCTATTAGGGAGGGTTAACTATCAGATCTACATTGTGTACCTATTCAGTTTCCTATGCATCCTCAACTAAGTGACTTGGATTTTGTGACATATCTGAGCTCTCATGAGCATAGTTGATAGTGAAACATCTTCAACTTTATCTTAGCTCAACTCAACTTCTATTAATTCTATTTCCACACATCTTGAGATCACCCTTCTTGTTAAGCACCTAGTCAAAATAGTCTCCTTCGACAGTCACATGGTATTACATGTATCTCAATATAGTTGAGTCATTTATACTTGAATGAGATTTAAGGATTAATTGAAAAATTAAGGTCATGTTTATAATTTTTATTTAGTCTTAGGATGTCATTAATTTTATTACATGGTCGATAGTGTCCATATAATTATTTAAATATTGAGTTTGTTCAAATAAGCTCTTTAGTTTAAGATTCTTAGTGTATAGAGACTTTGTTTATAAAAGTTTTCTTTAGAAAATAAAAATAAGAGTAAATTATATAGTTTTTTTGTCGTGTCAATTAGTTTTAGTTGAGTTATAATATGTCAAAAGTGTCATTATCAAAATTCATCATCAAATGTCAATATTATCTCATAAAAAAAGTCATCAATTTCAAATTTTGTCTTTGTAATAGATGCATTTTTGGTGGAAACCAACATATAATCTATTTCACATTATTGGGGTGGGAAGTTATAATAAACCCAATGTGTAAACTATGGAGATTCACATCTTCATCTACTGAGTAAGTAGCAAATCTGAAGGAGGATGGAGGCATTATATGAAGGAGCTCTTCATAGCCTCTCAGCAGTCATCAATGATGGGTCCCATATGATTTTTTAGCATTTTATTTTAGTTGTGTTTGTTTCATTTTTTATTATTATTTTTTTCAATGTGTTGGTTTGCAAATAAACCCCTTTGTATAAATTCAAGAAAAAATCATGTTTTAAGAAAACTCACTTTTGGGGAGCAAGAGAAGATTTTGAGGTAAACTCTTGGATGGTTATCTAGTTAGTGCCAAACTTGTGGATATTATAGATTTATAATTTAGACACCTAAGGAAGAATGGAAAGTCCCACAAAAACCCAAAGAGGAAGGGATTAGTCCTACATAATTTGGCTCATCATTATACCTTCATGAGGGTAAAGAGATAATCTATGGAGTTTGTACCTAGTTTAGGCAGCACTTTTAGGAGGTGGTTAAATATTTGGAGAATATGATTTTATCCCCATGTTCACACTAAGAGGGTGAATGTTTTGAATTTATAGTATTCATATGTTATTGGTTATTTATTGTATGGTAAAATTCTACTTACATAGATAGTTTTATTGTTAGTTTAATTACTACAATCTATGTATTTGTAATATAGTATGGTTTGTAATAGGTCCAACAATTACATGATTCTAGGAGATAATCATGTGATTTTGAATCCCTAATTATAGGATATATTTTTACTATATATTTGTACATATTCCTAAGTGTATGAATATATCATGTAATAGTTTGTAACAACATAATATATTGGGTGTTTAAATATTAAAATCTAAGTATTTATCTATTAGTTGGTCTTCATGAGATAAATCTTGCATAATATCCACTAATACCCATTACAAACATCCAATATTAATTTCACATTCTAGAGGTATAAAAAACCAATCAATATTAAAACTAACAATCCAAAATCCATCACCCAACAAACTCCCTAAAAGAATCATTTGTGAGGTAGACTTTTTGAACTTGTGTATGGTCCATAACACCACACAACATGGAGAATTAGAGTGTATATAATTTTTTTACTTCCTATGAGATATTCCAAAATGATATGGAGGGGTACAATATTGTTCTCAAACATTTTTATATGTCCACATCAAGTGCACTTAGTTCTTCCAATACTATAATGGTGATTGAAACATATGATTTCCCATTTCTTATTGAGGATGAGAATGAAACTGAAGAGAACACAAATGAGATTCATGTTTTTTATAAATTAAAAATAAATAATTATAATCTAAGAAACAAAAATCCTTAGCCTATTACTATTTATACAACTCTAAAAAATAATGTAACTAATCCTGACCCAAAATCCAATAATAATCTACCTCTTTCAAAAGGAAATGACTAATATCAACATGTTGTTCTACATAATAATATCACATTCAATATAGTTGAGGATATGAAGAAAATAAAGTAAAATATCACCCTTCATGAGTTATATCAAATTATGGAACAAAGAGAATTTTTTATTAAGGCCCTAACTACCAAGCCTTTTACTGATAAGACAAAGGCTACACATGCAAATTTGGTCAATTATAAATAAAAACCTAAGGTCCCACATTTATTATTAATTATTAGAATATTTGGGGAAAATGTGCATAATTTCTTAGTTTACTTGGGTGCTTCATCCAATATGATTCCCACTAGAATATGTAAGATACTAGGTTTGACCCCAAACAAGCCTAAGAGAGTGATCCTACAATTAGATAGGTTATATGTCCTAGTTGTTAGATAATTATTGAATTTACACATACATCTCACTTTTGAGCCATGTGTTCAAAAATATATTGAAATCCTTTTACTTGACATTATTTAGGCTTATAGTTTACTCCTTATTTAAGATTGGTCAAAAACATTAAATGGATACATGGTAACAAAATTTTCACATACGTGGTTATCTTGGAAGGGCATGGCCAATAAAATTAGGGTTGAATGAGAACCTAAGATGAAATTCAATCATATAATAAAATTCTAAAATTTAAAGAGTTAATTTTATTTCATCACATATAGGAGTTTACACTTTCATAATGAATCCTAAGAATAATGAATGAGAATTTGAAGGTACTTCATAGTTGTGGACCTTATATTTTAGTGTGGCTCACTTAAAACAAGGTTCAAGTGTAGGCATAACTTTGATTCAACATGATGAGAAGTAAAACCTTGGTAATTTTAGGATATAATTCCCATGCACCAACAACCATGAAAAATATGAATCTTTGATTTTAGTGTTATAATTCACATTAAAACATGATGTCAAATAATTGTTAATTTTTAGAGACTAAAAAACTGGTTGCTAACCAAGTTCGGAGTAAATACCAATGTAAGTTATCATATATAAATAAATATAGATATAAGACTTGGGATTTAATCAAATCATTTTCATCTTTCAATATAAAATCAATCCCAATAAATAAAAATTAGATAGAAGATTATTTGGTTGGTTTAGTAGTGAATTTGACCCCAATTCATGTGTCTAAAATGTAAAAAACTTTATATATAATTAGTGCCATGTCCTTCAATCCCTAATAATGTTTATAGTTTTTAGGTATTTGATGATGACCACTATATCATACCCTTCATGGGTAATTCTAGTGATTTTGAGTCCCATATTATTTATGAGAGTGATTTTGATCCAATGAATAAAGAAGGAACTAAAGATGATGTCATTATCCAGCTAAGATAAAATATAATACTTAAGGGTATGGTATCATTAGAATGAGTCTTCTACATTAATTAACAAGCTTAAAATATAATCAATCTAAGACCAATGAATCAAACTTTGTAAAGGTGAATTAAGGAACTCAAAAATACCCATAACATATTAATATTGGATTGACTTAATCTAAATAAGAAATACAAAAATTGAAAAAAGTATTGTCAAATCACAAATATCTAATTCCCTAGACTTATGAATACTTGAATATTTTTTATCCATTAAGGTTATCACACGCTATACCAGTTAGAGAGAGAAACAAACCTTTCAAGCAAAGGCAAAGACTAGTTAATTTCATTCTAAAACCTTTCATTCAGAAAGAAGTCCAAAAACTATGAGATGCCAAAATCATATTTCCAATAAAAATTTTAATTATATGGCTAATTTAATTCCCACGTGAAATAAGAATGGCAAAATCAGAATCTATGTGAATTTTATAAATCTTAATTAAGCTTATGTAGATGATATTTTGTGATTATGTATCACCTCATTCTTGTACAGTTAACAAACTCATATATTGGTTATTCCTCTTAGTCATACACTCTCCTTGCTTTTGTAAGCCTTGCATATTCTCTATCTTGTGCCCCTAGGCATATCTTTTAGTCAAAAGAGTATTATATTAATGACACAAACATTCTATCTTTCCTAGAATACTTAAAAAATACTTATCTTACACCTCTATAATTTTTTATCATGTACTTATTTTTCTACTCCTTGGACATTAATGTTTGAGATAGATAGTAGCATCGATGTTATGGTCCTACCTTGATGCAAGTGTCCAATGCCCTAAAGTCATCCAATTTACAAATGAAACATATCCTGATGGTTGACCTAAGTGCTTTAATGTGAGTTATTACTTAAAGGGATTGGTATAAATATAATTTCAACCCTCATTTATTCCTCATTTATAAAATACCAAAGATACCAAGGCACTTATCAAAAATCACTCTATCAATCATTCAATTGATCAAATATTCCTTATTTCCATAATAGCTCTAGGTACAACACATCTATAGGTCTAAATTAATAAAGGAGAAGCCCAAGAGCCTAATTTGATAAGTTACAAGCTAGGTCATTATTGTATCTGATCTACACACATTACATGATTCACACACAAGCCAACACATATGGGATAACTACATCAGTCTGAGGCCTACTTCAGAGTATTGGATATGTAGGTAGTGTATTTTGACAATGGGGTCATTAGGGTTAGATTGACACTATATGCCCACTAACCCACTTTTACCTAAGGTCACATTAAATATGGAAAATGAAGGTTTTTTCATTTCATAAGGAGTAACAATCCATGACCCAGACCTAAATACACTAGAGAAAATGTGAATCCAAACCTAAAAGCATTTAGGTGGTCACATCTTGTTTCACTAGATATTTCATACAAAACACTATCATCAAACTCAAATAGTAGTTTCAATGCAACCATCCAGGGATGGCATAACTATCTAGATAGGCATAGGTACTAGATCTAGAATCTAAACTATTCTAAAATTGTCTTCTTACCTACTTTTAGCTTGTTCTAGATCTAGAATTGCATCATCATTAGATCAAGTTGAGTACTTATCTTTTTTATTATTTATATATCTAGCATAATTTTACTTTTCATATTTAGACTATACCAGTATAATAAATTTAATGTATGCTTATAAATGAGTTTATCATTTAATTGGCTTAATATAAATTTGATTATCACCCTTATACCATTTCATTTCTATATTCGTAACCCTAATACTAAAGTTAAATACATACCCATAACTATTTCATTTTAGGGTTAAACATTTGGTGAACCTGATCTTTAAACATCAAACCCTAAGACAAATTAGGTTTTCCCAATAGTTTTACTTTATTAAAAATTTAAATTTTCATTTTTGAAGCAATGAAAAATATTAGTACAAAAACCTGATTCTAAATAGAAGATCAAAAAACATTGATTACTCATCTTAATAATAACAAGGGATCAATAGATGAATTTTTGTACATTACAAGAGATGAAATAAGTAAATAAGATAAAACCAAAGTTGCCTCAGCTAATAATGGTGAATCCTGATAAGGTATTATCAGTTACGTCACACTTATCAATCCACATACATCTAATAGGGGCATGGATTATGTGTTTAAATTATTTTTCCGTGAAACTATTTTTGATATATATATGATGGACTTACCCATTGTTTCAACACAAATACTAGTTTTAATTCCTTTTACTATTCAAAACATGTATTCATACCCTTTGGTGACTACTCAACTTTCTAATTTAGCTCCCACTAGGCCAACATTTCAATCATTTCTTCAAGTTATAAAAACCTTGGCTAACAAGATTACAAACATTAAATAAAAATATTTAAAATCCCCTCATGATATATATTCACAAGATGTGTTACATTACCCTATTTCACTTAAAATCTCTTTGTACCCTTTGCCAACTAGATTTTTTGCACCTAAGTTCACATTTTATGATGGAAAGGGTGATCCTGAACAACATCTTTGAACCTTTTATGTGGCATGCCTTGATTATGCTTCTAATGATAAAAGATTTACCAAATTATTCCCAATAAGTATCAAGGTCTATGCTTTGAGGTGGTTCTATGATCTACCTCTCTAATCCATAAAAGCATTCAAACCTCTTGTAGACTAGTTTTAGGCACACTTTTCTATTAACATTTTTGAAAAGGTTCATATGACCAAATTACCAAAATCAAATAAGGAACTAATTAACCTATCAATAAATATGTCTTGAGATATAAGATAATGATAGCTAAAATGGCTAATTCTATGGAAGACAAAGAGTTACAACATATATTCAAAAAAAAAAATCTTTCTCCTTTATACGATTCCATTATATTAAATAAGTTTCAATCTTTTGATGACTTATGCCATGTTGTACAAGACTATAAATGAATCTTATATCATTAAATAATCTAAAGTATGTAGCAAACATACCATTTGTATCTAAATATAGTACAAAATTTACAATCAAACCAAGTTATAAGGTAAAACCTCATGAGCCTAAAAAATAAATAACCACCATGGTTAACATAGTTTCACAACATCCTAATCAAATTGTCTTATCTAATGTACCAAAGAGAAAATTTACATGTTTACTTGAGTCCCTAGCTTCATTACTCCTGTGGTTACTAGATTTCCATTTGATATCTCTCCCTTATCCTATTTAGGTTGATATGAGTTGACCTCTATCCGAAGTATATGATGTAAATGTTTATTATGATTACTATTAAGGACCAAAACATTATATGAGTAGATGTTTTACCTTGAAGCACAAGATATAAGATCTTATTGATGGAAAAAAAATCATTTGAGGATCCTTCAAAGGAATCAGGTTCACAACCTACCAATCACCATAAATAGAAAATATTTAACAATCCTTTTCAAGACCATTATAAAAGGAACCATAAGTCTAAATGGCATATAATTCATGTCCTCCTCCATCACATTATACACACCCAATAAATTGGATAACTGGTACTTACACATGACATATACCTCATATGGTTTAGAGACCCTATATTTCCTTTGATGATAGTGAAATTAAGGATGATGTCTCTAATTTTCATTCCCTATTCATTAAATCATACCTTGATTAACACCCCATATGCAGTGTTATGATTGATAATGGTACAAGTGAAAAATTTTACACTATGACATTACTTACATGCTTGAGTTATACTCATCATGATTTAAACCCCTCTACTAGATCAATTAGGTAATTTGATGGGAATTCCTAGAAGGTTCTTGACAAGATTGATTTGCCTTTATAGGTTGGTCCTACATATATGGTTACTACATTTTTAGTTACCCCTTCTGCAAGAATATTTGAAATGTTATTTGGAAACCCTAGATACACATTCTTTGATTAATAACTTATACAGTGCATGGGTGTGTTAAATACATTCATTCAATCAATTAATTACAGTGTTTGAAATTTCATATGAGCATCCTCTTAAATAGAAGACACTTATACCCAGACAACTAGTTATCAAGCCTACTAAGGCTAATCCATAGTGAAAGGGTAAGCAATAGGTAATCCCTTTTACTAAGTGGTTGATACTTGAGATTCCATTAGATTAGAGACATATAGTGGATTCCACAGAATCTTAATCTTCTACTACACACCATGATCAGATATCTAGAGCACTTACACACGTTCCCATTACTTCTACTCTAAATAAATAGATAAACACTCAATGATGAGTTCTAAAAACACCTACTCTAATTACTCCTAATATTTGTTCATGACCATGGGGTCTTATTTTACATATGTAGAGAACCATTGATACTATAATGATAGATATTAAACATATATATGATCCTTGATCATGTATATAGGGTATTGCACAAAATTTATAGTGGGGAGATATATATGTATGATCATTCATTGGATGGCATCATAGGATGATCTTTCATATTCAAAAACTTCCAAAAATACTACAAAAACAAAATCAAATATGTCACTTACATATTCTATTAGCTCCTTAATCATGTGGTACTTCCATATTGATGAACCACATACTTAGGTACTCCTACCTACACATATGTGTCACACTTATACATTGGGTGTGATATAAGCATACACATATGCATGATACACTCCTATTTTGTATGTTGATATTTCCCTATACTCATGTCATATATACATTAAGTACATATATTTATTTGATATTGATACACACAGGCTATATGATTCGATGATCACTCTACACTATCATATTTGAGCTTACATATGTACTTACACATGATTATTATCCATTATTATATCTTACACATGGAAATTCATATATTACACACTTTACATACTTTTATAACACATTATATCCATGGCACACTATGACATGTTTATGATGGTTGGTTATGCTTCACTCTATGCACTCCCTTGACTATCTTGTCTTGCTTGTTTGAGCATTTGAATATGCTCCTTTACTTATGGCACTCATACCTATGTATATTTTCATCAAAATTTTCATATATCATTATTTTTTGCATGTAAATTTGAATATGTCATTCTTGATTTTATGGACATTTGACTAAGTCATGTCCCTTTGATTGTATGACATTTTAACATGCCCCTTGTTTGTGGTCTCCTTGGACCATCACTTGTTGACTTTATTTTGAGTGATTTTGTGTGTGTATTATTGATTTTTGAGCTTGTACTATTAATATCTAGACATTTACATGATCTTTATCATTAATCTTAGGCCTAAATATGATCACATTAGTTATATGTGATTCAATGATACATTTACCTAGACATGTTCCTTCTATATGCTACATGGTTACATTCACAGATTATGCAGTTCTCTTACCCTTTTGAGCTGAGTTAACTCCAAGTTCCTATTTTTCCCACACCTCAAAATGGGGGAATATTAGTGGGGGTATGCTTGGGAAGCATGTTCTCCACTCTTTGCATAGTTTTCAACTTTAGTGGGGACATGGCTTTCACACATTAATAGTTCTCAGATTTAGTGGGGGCATGCTTAGAAATCATGTTTTCCACACTCATTCAATATCTGGTACTTATATAAATTTTATATATATTCAGATATAGTGGGGGTATGCTTTGAAATCATGTCTTCAACACTTATACATTTATCTAAATTGGCTAAAGCACATAGTTATATGATTCAATTTCATATTTGTGATAGAATTATATAAATTGGTACTATTATTATATATAGTTTCATCATGAGACATATATAAGGTGAATATGGTATTCAACATGTGCCTAATATTGAAAAATCCAAATAATTTTTAGATTCTAAAATAATTACATGTATTAATACCCCATGGACTTTTACAAACCATATTGAGCTAATATAAGATAGTAGTTGGTTTACCTTTTGGTATGGTTTAGGTGATTAAATCATTCAATATTTCTAATTGTTAAGGTTGGACTTGATCATCCAACATCACCAAGATATAAGTATATTTGCGTTACATGATTGAGCTAATCTCAACTAAAAGGTGGAAACTCACATTTTCTCCAAATTTGGGGGCATCTCTCTCTCTCTCTCTCTCTCTCTCTCTCTCTCTCTCTCTCTCTCTCTCTCTCTCTCTCTCTCTCTCTCTTCTCTCTCTCTCTCTCTCTCTCTCTCTCTCTCTCTCTCTCTCTCTCTCTCTCTCTCTCTCTCTCTCTCTCTCTCTATGTTCAAATTACAATAATATAAATTCAATAGAATCAAATTTCCAATGCATATTTCAATTGATACATCTCATGTCCTTAACTCTACTTTGTCAATATAAGATCTAAATGATAAATCTCTTTCTCTTACTTCTCATGAAAATAATGCATATATTCATCCATGGATAACATATATACACATGATATTCCAATTTCAAATGATACTTCATTGCATATTAGAAAATAATTAAATTATTCTCTTACACCTCTCCCTAGTTACACTAAAAGTGATAATGAGTATGATAGTGAACATGCAAATGAATATGAAAATGAAAGTGATTGTGAATAATATTCCAATAATGACAATACATGGAACAATGATTATTATTATTATGCACATAGTGAAGAAGAATATGCATCTCATGTTTCTAACTCTTCTCTCACTCCTCATATCAAACATAATGCACTTTCAAATGTTGTTTCTACTTCTATGCAGGATTCTATTTCAAATAATGCACATATTCATACAAATAACACATCGTTTACTCAATTATAATGTGATACACTAAAACATAAAGATACTAATGAATCTCCCAAGCCATTCCTCACTATATAAGAACCCAATTCTCACTCTTTACCTAAAGATAATAATAGCCCACATCCCTCTAGTAAGGTCCAAGTTACCATTACTCCCAAGTTTCAAGTGAGCACGCCCCTTCTTTATGATCCAATTGTTAAATGTAGCATTCACATGGTTAAAAATTAACAATCAAATTCAATGATTAAATTAACCACTTCAAGATGCTAATGTACCATCCCAGGAGATTCTCTTTTTTATGCATGTAATTGGTGAATTGCAACACCAAGTACATCTCCTTACCTTGGAAAACAAGGATTATAAGTCTTGGATGGATGATAATGATCTACATGGTAATCTAATTCTGAGATATTCATAAAATATTTATTTCCTAAACATTTATAAATACCATCATTTTCTTATATTGATGGAATTGGAGATCTATTTGTACACCTTCAAGCCTTTCAAAAGGCTTTGCCATCTCATGTGAGTTTTTTGATTCTACTCAAGTTATTCTAGTAGACATTAGTGGAGGAAGCACATATTATTTCTTTCATCTACTCCTCATTGGCTCCTTGCACACATATGATGACTTAGAGGAGGCATTTCTCAGACATTACATAGCAAACACAGGCCCTCATGATACATATGATAAACTTGCAACTTTACATCAGAATACTTCAAAGCTAGTCAATGATTATATCTTACAATTCAAGAATCACATGTTAAGATTGATATATAAACCAATAGATTTAGAGATTTAGCATATATTTAATAAGAGGCTTCACCAACCTCTCCTCAAGCATCTACCATATCAGATAGAGTCTTCTTTTAGGCGTTTATGTTATATATTTTTAGCTTTGGAAAAGAAATTGGGATTGATTGAGGTAGATTTAGTTGATCAGATTACTCTAGATTTCACAGCAATATCTATAGCTCCTAGTATCTAACATTTTCCATGTCTTAAATAAGATAGGAGATCACAACTAGGAAATTAATTGGTTAAGATTAGAGAGCCAGTCTGTAGACTACAACCTACACTATACACTCTAGAGAACAACATCAAGGCACCATTATAGTTTGATTTAGAAAAAGATAGCCCATTTTTCAGATTACTAGCACTCTTAGATAGGAGGTTAATCAAATTACCTTCTACTCATCAATGAAATCCACATCTCCTATAGAAACACCCACATCGGCCCTTTTACAACTATCATCATATTCCATGAACACAAAGATAATGATTGTTATGGACTTAGAGATTGCATTAATAGATGTGTTGATAATGGCATCATATAATTCTCACAAAGGGCACTGAAATATCCTTCATCATGGAACCATATACCTCATTCATCCATGACTAAGTCATCCCAAGACATTCATTCATAGGAATCAACAGTCACTCATCATGAGAGAAATACGAGTTCTAGGATAGAGTATCAAAGGAGATCTCCTATTCCACCTATTCAAAAGGTTTATAAACTAGTACAATGAGAGAAACCTAGATATAGCACTATAATCTAAGAAGTGCATAGTGTAATTCCATACACATATCCAATAGAGTCATAGGCATGACAACAAAGTACTACTCATTAGAAATATTCACTATGGCTATATTTTCTAGGTCTTATCTCACATACCAATCCACTATGGTTAAAATTAAATGAACCCACATCATAAAGTACTAATCATGAGAAATATTCACTACAGATAGATTTTCTAGGTCCTATCTCATGTAGCAATCCACTACAGTTAAGATTAAATGATCATCATAGGTTTTAGCTCCATCATCAATCTATGGCTCAATCATACACATCACAACTGAGGTCATAAGGTATATGATTACGAATAGATGAGCCTTATTCATAGCACATAATTTTAGTTTCATGACCAATAAAGTTACATTTTTCAAAATCTCCACATCTAGCTATAGTTAGTACATAGCAGATAGTATTAGATATAGATCATGTTCCTACATAGCATGAGCAGATATGGGCATTTGTTCAATTGGCCAATAAGATTCAAATAGTGATATAACATAAATTGATATGACATACATTCATACCAAAATCAATTCATAACTTCACTTAGTAGGGAAATGATGGAGCCAAAAGGTCTAGCTATCCTTTATATTCTTGAGCCACTCTCAGGGAAGTAAATATGCATAGTGTGTTATCTTACATCCCCACATACTAACAAATAACATTCCTAATTCCTAATAACTATCCATATCCCAAAACTAGCTTATCAAAAATATAGATCTTACCAAATCCTATTTTACCAACATTAAACCAATGCAACTTATCCAAAACAATTTACCAATCTCAAAACCAACTCAACCCATCCAAACAATTTGCTAATCTCAAACCAGATCAATTTATCCAAATAATTTCCCAATTTTAAAACCAACAAATTTTTTGCTCACATATAATTACAAACCAGATAATATTATTTACGTACATACAACTCAAAATAAAAATTGAGCATCACACTTATCAAAACAATCAAATCACATATCCCAAGTACCATGTTACCAAAACATATACAACCTTGAACATCAATATTAGATCAACTATTTCTAATCAACCACTTGCAATAAATATAACAATCTAGTCCAAAATCTATAACACAGTATGCATGAATCAAAGTCAACTTAGTATCCATATATATATAATGAAGTTTTCAAAATATATACATCATATCAAGATATAATTAATCATGAATGGGCATCATGCCCTCACTCTAAATCTCACTCTCTCCTCTAGTACTAGTCTAAGTCTAGCCTAGCACTTGATGACCCTACAGCTCCTTGAGCTCTTGAATGTCTCTTATGCTAGTTGTCTCACTCTAGTAACTAACCATGCTCCTCATGCAAGTCCACATACCATCTCTACAAATCTATGTACTCATCAATGATCTATGTACTCACTAATCCATAATTAGGTGGAGGCATTCTATGCCTATCCAACTCAACCCTCAACTCATCCCTCTCTCCCATTACCC